>VWZG01006437.1:0-89930 GCA_013396735.1 Grallaria varia
TATTTTTTTTTTTAATTTTAAATGAAGGTGGACTTTTTCTGCAAACATTTTAAATGCCACAGTTCTCACCCGCTGCAGTCCCTGAATGCCACAGGTAGCCTGGCTGAGGATGTCCTAATTCAGGAAAAAAACCTGACATTATGCCTATGACAAAGGAACACAGCTGCTGGGAATGTCTTTAGGAAGGGGCCAGCCTTCTGAATTTGTTCAATAATTGACTCTGTAATGACATTTTCCTACATTCGTAGAGAAAAAATGGGTTTTTGTGTAATTATTTTCCTTGGAACAATATCAGTCTTTTTTGTTTGCTTGTTTTTTGGGTAGGGCAGGGCTTGGGGTTGATTTGTTTTGTTTTGTTTAGCTAACAAATCTGGCAAAAAGGGGAAGATAATGTGAATTTAAGTGCAAGAGAACATACACATCACAGCTTCACTCATTGCATATTGTTGACTTTGCTGCACATCTGTAAGTTTAACTACTTAAAGGATAAAACAACTTCACAGATTTTCTCAGCATGAGGCAATCTTTTGGTCTGAGGGCTTACTCCACAACTGGTGTGTTCAAAGTGGTTTTTACCAACATTATGTTCTTCTGTAGCAACAATCAACATCTGCGAATGCACTTATCCAGAGAGACCATTACTAGGATCACTCAGGATGTTTTTATCAGTATAATGAATATTCCAGTTATCAAAACTAAAGCCAATAGTATGTGTCTTACCACTCTATTCGCTGGTTTCTTATGGGAAAAGTACTGACTTACAACGTGCCTCAGTAATTAAAGTCTAAAAGACTTCTGTCTAAAAGTAATCTAAAATATCGCTAATGCCCTGACAGGAAATCTGTGATCAGTAATCTTTCTGATGACCAGCAAAGGAAAGAAATTAAAGCTCACTGTTGTAGATGACAATTCCCTCAGGGTTTTTCAGGTGGAGCTGAGAGTAGGCTCAAAGGCTATTAATAACATCAACAATCTCTGACAGGGGAATTTCTGTGATTTTACTTCTTTTAATAAAAAAAACCCCACTCAATCTTGCATCCATAAAAACTTTTCCATGAACACATAATCAAAACAAATACTAAAATACTGTCCCATAGTCATAATTCTTCTTTATGGAGAAATAAAGAGGGAAAAACCTAAATGATGGGAACCAGTGATTTTATTCAATTTACTAATTTAAAATACAGACACCACCAGACATCAACAGCGTAAAAACAAAGACCAGGAAAGTTCTTCCCACTTGATCAACTTTCACAGCTACCTCCTGTAGGTCTGACAGACTTCTGGTTTTACTAGCTATTATTACTATCTCAGACATACTTAAGACATTTTTCCTGAAAAGTTCATAGTATAATTAGAAATAAGAAGCAAAAAAACTTATATATATATGTATGTTTATATATTTATGATTACAGAATTATTAATGTATTATATTAGATAAGGGGAAGATATGCAGAAGGGGAAACAAGAGTGAAATTTGAAGATTTAAGACTGAAAAATAAAGAACACTTAAAAATCTTTTGGATACAGGTTTTAGATATTTTAGTATTTATTTAAGTGTGCTAAATATCCAGAAGTACTTTGGTATCTCTGGAGCAACTTAACATTTATTTCAAACCCTAAGCCATACGAGAGATTTTAAGGTTTATTTCTCACTGTGTATTCTGAAAGGACTGACACACTCACCACAGTGGTGATTTTTTTCACAAAGCTGTGGTGGGGCCATTGTCCCATGAAGATGATACCACTTGGTTTTGCTGTTCTAGGATTGTCCTTTTAAGATTGGGGTCAAAATTATCCTTTTGGGGAAGGAGATTCTTGGCTTCCAAGCAAGCAAAATGTTCCCGACCACGAGGTATAGCAGGCAGGCAGGCAGGCAAAGCAGGAAAAGTCACAGCAAGCAGGCATCTGAAATTTAAGAAATTCTGAAGAGACTGCAGTGTGGAGGGTGAGCTTCCTACAATGAAATCCTCAGATCCTTGCCCCTTGTACGGCATGGCGAGGGTCAGGCCAGGGACTGGGGTGCCACTGCTGCAGGCAGAGCTGGGTCTGAGTCCCGACAGCCAAATCTCCCTCCATCCATGAGGTAAGGGAAGTCTCCTGGCGCACCCTGGGCTGGCAGTACAAGCAGTAATAAAGCTATACTTTCATTTTCCCGGTAGCTCAGTGCCACTAAATCTGGTATTATGCTCCTCAACACCCATCCCTCCAGTGTCTGAGAAACTGCAGATCTCAGCCAAGAACAGTAATGGGAATTCACAGGCAATACGACTGTGCTGCAGAAATGAGGAAAAGAGACGGACCGAAAGAGGTGAGAGGCAGTTCAAGGGTATTACTGTACTCAGCTGGCAGATCAGGCTGAGGCAGAGGAGTCCCTTAATTAAAAACAAAACAAAACAAAACAAAACAAAACAAAATAAAATAAAGTGTTTCCTTTCAGTGAAAAAGGGCATTTGAATGAGTTGCTTAGGGACACTGTGTGGGCCAGTATGCACACACTTTGGGAAAGGGTAACTGGGATGAAATGAATTCAAATCACTGTGCTTTGTGCTCAAAGGTCATGGAAGTCAATGCCACAACTTGGAACGGGACTGCAGTTTCTGACCAGAGGAATCATTTCAACATGGACCTTGCTCAGCTTCAAAGAGTACCTACATAATATCAAATGTCAAATTGATATGTACAATGTCAAATGGTAACAGTGGGCTACACTTGCCTATTCTAGGCTTACATTTTTTACTTTTTCCTTTGAAGAATACTGCCTGCCAAACAAACAAACAGCATCAACTAGCAGATTTATATACATTTGGAAGTGGTTGCATAGCAGCAACTTCAGAGCTATCTTCTTCCTTCTTGGAAATTTATTACTGTCAGAGTGACTGGTGGGATTAATTACCTGTTTTGCTACCTTTTGTCTCTCATGTACTTTGGAATTCATATCTGGAAGAAATGGGATTTTTTTAAAAAAAATATTTTCAATTTATCTTTTAAAAAAACCCTCTTATCACACTAAAACCAAAGTAAAACACGTATGAGATGAAGAGGCTACAGCCATCACTCTCTGTTGGTGATTATACAGCCAAGGGGAACATAAAAGGCTTATCTCCAGTCCCTGCCATAAACCTTAGTATGAATTTTCCAAATCAGAGGTAATAAATTCAATGAACTATTGAATAAGGAAAATTAGGGATATAATTTCCCACAAATGATGTGCATGCTACTCATTATTGATTACATTATTACACTATTGTATTTCTGAGTAATATGGAACAGATGCCTCTCACTGATATTTTCAGCTGAGAAAGCAGCCTATCAAAACTGGGAAACAGATTCTATTAATAACTTAAATTTCAACAACTTTACAGTTTTTGTAGAAAAATAAGATAATGGGTAACTGAAAATTCTTTTCTGCTTATTCCTGAAGATTCATTCCCAGACTATAGTGATATTAAACTTCAGTAAACAGACTTTATATGTGCTAGCATGGAAAATAGTTTATTTCTTAATTTCTGAATCAGAATATCAAACAAGTAGAGGATTTTATTTCTTGGTTTCTGAACCAGAATATCAAACAAGTAGAGGATGTGAACCCTCTGGACTGAGTCCAGAGGAGGGCCATGAAGATGATCAGAGGGCTGGAGCAGCTCTCCTAAGAAGACAGGCTGAGAAAGTTGGGGCTGCTCAGCCTAGAGAAGATAAGGCTCTGGGGAGACCTTAGAAAAGCCTTCCACTACCTAAATGGCCTGCAAGTGAGGTAGAGAGGGACTTTTTACAAGGGTATGTAGCGATGGAAGAAGGGAGAATGGCTTCACACTGAAAGAGGGCAAGTTTATATTAGCTACTAGGCAGAAATTCTTTCCTGTGAGGGTGGTGAGATGCTGGCACAGGTTTCCCAGAGAAGTTGTGGATGTCCTCCCCCTGGAAATGTTCTAAGGCAGTCTGGATGGGGCTTTGAGCAACCTGGTCTAGTGAAAGGTATCCCTGCCCATGGCATGGGGGGTTAGAACTAGATGGTCTTTAAGGTCCCGTCCAAAAAAACTTATTATTCTATGATTCCATGATTGCATTCCATTAATTCTGTTGCAGACAGCATCAGGGCATGGTCAGCACTGGAGTTTGAGGATTTTAGATCTCTGCTCACATGCTGTTCACATGCAGGCATCTGTTGAAAATATTGTGTTTATTTGCTACATGAGTAATTGGGAGATATTGAACCACATAGCAAAGAACATTCTCAGGTATTTTTAACAAAACTCAATCTCATCATTAGCAGACACTAACATTTGGGAGGGTTTTGCTGTACAATGCAGTGATTCCTCTATCAGGCTAAGACTAACATGCTGTTTCTCTATGAAGTATTTTTCATGCCATACGTAAGCCTGTGCTCTGTGGACAGCCATCAGTTCACAGAGGATTTGGTTTTTGGTGCTACACTTCACTGGTTTTCAAATACAACAGACATAAATTAATATTTGATTTTCATTATATCTTTAGTCAATTATATTTTTAAAATATTGGATTAAATAATCTACATAATATCATAATCATTTTTAAAAGACAGAATCAAATATGAAGATAAGCAAAATAAAGAATTATTTAAGTTATGTTTATTAAAACATAGCGTTTCATCTCTATCAAAGTAATTTTCTTCTGTAAGAGCTGTAATTTGTTGATGGTTAAAAAAAGAAAGCTTCACATATAGAAGTTTGGGGCTATCCCATGAGAGTAAAATATTCCTAATGCAAAGAATCCAGAGATATTTAGTCTCCTGCTTACTGTATTTTATGTTTTCTGCTGTGCGTTGCTAAGGTGCTAAAGACAAACCAGCCTCTGTGATTTACTTGGACTATTTCTTCCTACTTTCGTAAGATCAACAACATCATCTATATATGTCCTGGCTGATCAGCTGCTTGATCCTTTGGTCAAAGTATAGTCAAAAGTATATAATTTGTCTGAATATTCTTGCTTTTGTCATTTTTCAATCCAAGCTCTAAGGCAGAGGTTTGTCTTAATAAGCTTTTCAATTTCATTTCTTAGCCAAGTGTTACCTTTCTTCTGACTCCATTCAATAGATCTTCGGGGATATTATTTTCATCTTAAAAAGTTCTTTCTGAACTAGGTCCACAGTTCCTTGTTAAATTGTTTTCAGCTAAATACAACTGTGCTCCAAATGCAGCTGTACTGCGTATCCCTAACTGCATAGAAGATAGATCAAATCCACAAATTCAATAGATATTTTCGAACACAACTTTCAAGAAGGGGAAAAGTCTAAATAATTAAAAAAGAACTACTACGTATATCTGAACAGGGCAGTTCTTCTAAAGTTGACAGATATAACAAGTTCTATTCATTTTCAAAAGGTAACATAATGAACTGGTTAGACCCAAAAATCTTTGAAATTTTATTAAAAGAATACTGACAACTTTAAAAACTCATTACGTTTACCAGCTCTAAATCAGTTTGCATACAACATAGTTTGTTACAGCTTACATCTGTATGTCTATTTCTTCTATTCTTGCAGACATGCAAGGTTTTACAAGTTAAATAAACTGTATTTCCTCTCTACAATACACTGGAGTACTGAAAAGAGCAATGCCTAATTTAAAAGCAATGCCTTACTTTTATAGATTTCAGATTATGACAAATCTTTCTGATGCATGTCAGTGCTCAGAGCTGGGTGGTTTTCCTCAGACCAGACTTGCAGAAGAAGGTTATTTCTATCACCTGCACATTCTGATAAAACACCTTACAAGCACTCCATACTGTCACAACAAGCCAGAACACTGTCCAAAAAAAGAAGGCAAAAAAATGCAAGCAGTTAGTGGACAAACTGTAAAAGGGTTCATAAACTTTCAGTCTTTCAAATCTTATGAGTTTAAGCATGAGAGGGAAAAGAAAAAAAACAAACAACTATTTGCAGAATGAGAGTCTAAAATACTCTTCAAACAAGAGCTTTGAGTATTCACATCGTATTGTTCCTTTGTATTCAGAGTGGCCTGTGAAATGCTGAGAATGCAGGAAAATATGTGAACCAAAAGACACTGTGGGATAAGCAATATGACACTGTGGGATGTGAATAATGGAATATTGTTTCATGCCTGGCATGTAGTTAAAGACAAGTGCAATGGGTGCAATGAAGTGTGAAATAATACTTCATAATCCACACACAGGAGTGTCTTATTGCAGTTATGATTTTGTTCTGAAGTGTGATTTTTAAAAAAAAGAGTTTGCATATGTTAAGAAATGGGGTTCATAAATTAAAACCAGTTCTTTTTGTGATCATTAGGTCACTAAATTTCTACTGTCTATTTTTAATGACAGTTAATCATGTCTTATTAACATATATTAAAATACTGCATAGACACTTATGACTTCTAAATTTCTTTAAAAAGCATTGCAAAATTTCTGTCCCTTTCAATGTCCATTTCTTTCCCTTTCTTAAAGTGTTGCTTTTTTATTTTTAAAAAAATAAACTCTGGTTGTTTCATTTTTAATCAGTTTAATGCACTATTGTCCTTGCAAATTAATTACCTTTGTCTAATCAGGGTTGTTGAGACAGATCATGTCTCCATCTTTCTATAGCTACATGTATGTAAATGTATGATACTTAAGCTCAGTCTTGAGGTGCTCAATTAGCCTAAGTCACTGACGTCAGCCTTCATTATTGACCTTATCATCTTTATCCACACCAAATTGACCACTATTTGCTTCATATTCCCAAAGCTTGACTCTGAGTTCTGTCTAAACTTTCCTCGCAGAGCTTTCCAGGTATTAATCCACAAAGCACTCCTCTGTGCATACTCTGCATGTCTCCCTCCTAGATTTCTTTCTGCTTATAGGCAGTAGAAATAAAAAATGAGGCACAAATCTGTGCTAACCAATTTCTCGTGCTTGAAGAATAGTTTGTATCTCTGTGACCTGCAGCCGCTCTGGAGGCAAGGTTGGGGAGTGAGAAACCAGGCTTAAATGCAAAAGTTCAGCAAAGCCTGCAGGCTCTGAGAAAACTGTCACTGGAGATTGTGGTCATTTAGAAGTTACACTTGAAGACTAGCCTTGTACAAAACATGACCGGTATAACATCCTGTGGGGGTGCTTGCAGGCCTCACCTTTGGCAGATGGCCCAGAGAGCATTGTTCAGGAATATGGGCGCAGACACCTGGACGGACATCTGCCTCAAACGGTCGTGTTCGAGTGGAAGGATGACAGTCAATGGATTAAGCAGTTGGCAGGGAATTACCAAGTGTGGCATTGTGTGGATGTGAGCTGGGGTGATATCTAACATCGGTGGATTAGCTGCAGAAGGATGTTGAGAAATCTGTGTGTGTCTAGTAGTGTACTTTAGCTGTCATGGTTTTTTTTGTTGATCCTGGGCGTATATTTTTGAGTCTCATAGAATTATATAATTAATAAATGAAATAGCTTTAATCCTAATTTGATATGACTAATTAGCAGTTTTTCCCTGCTACATGATATAGAGTGTTCATCCAGCCTGAATTCTGCCCAGTTTGCCTGATGGCCATGTGATACACCTCAACTAACCAGAGGCAAACTTGGCTGAGACTGCTAAACACGGCATCTCAGCCTGTGAGGATTAAAGGAAATAATACATGCTAGAGGAATATCTGTGAGGAAAAGGGCACTGAGCGAGGGGAATGAAAGGACAGAAGAAAAGTAGCATATATGTGTCTAGGAAGGATTACAGGGTAGAGGAAGGGAAATGAATGAAAGGTTGTAACAGGAAGGGAAAACAACGGTGCTATGATAATAATTTAAAAAAAGGAAATTTTTTAAAGGGGATAAAAAAGGAGTTTAATAATCTATCACTCTTAATGGCTCATCTATTCCTTGAACTAGGCTTTTGTAGAATAGTCGTGGATCTGAGAAAGCCAATATATTGTCTTTACTAAGACTGTGCAGATTCAGCTCAAAAATCCTGTTCCTAGGGACAGCTGCACATTTGTTTCTTTTCTGCTCTTTGAGGGATTCCATAAAAGAGGATCAGTCTGTGTTCAGAGAAACCCCAATCTTATTGATCCAGAGTCTTACAAATTGGTCTTTCAAATTGGTATTGGTTTCCTTGATCACTATTGTCAAGTGTGAAAATACATGGATACTTGGTGCTTCTCCCCAGTGATGAAACACTGCTAACATGACTATAGTTTTCCTATTTGTATTATCCCATAGACAAAATGCAGCCGGGTAATTATAAATAATTAATTCTTGGCAGTTTCAACTGTGTAAAATTGCACTAAAACAGAACTTACATTCCAAATTTATGTCAATTGAGATCTTGCTTGACTTCATGAGGATGTGTGTCTTGCTGGACTAATCCCAGTTTTGTATATAAAAGGGGATTTCCTTTGAGATATTTAGTTATGTTGAAAAAATTCAAACAGAATGAAATCATTCAATTTGATTTCTAGTCTTCAGGATTCCATTCTAATCCATGAGGTCTATATTGAAATATTCTAGGGTTTGGGACTTGTGGTTACAGCTTCACTAAATTATCAGTAGAATTGTGTGTTTGAATTCATATAATACACATCTTGTTAGAAAAAGTTCTTTCTGAAACAATGTCTTTATAAGTCTTAGAACGACTCTTGAGGACCATTTAGCTGCTTCCTGACAAGCATTACTTAGAATATTTCTTTACAGCTGGAAATTTATGCACAAGCTCGAGCCAAAATGACAAGAGAGACCCCTGGGATATTCGTTGGAATACATTTTAATAGCACCATTACATCAAGCTTTGCATTTAGAACAACAAAATATGAGAATGATCACTAAACAAGGCATTTTTCATGCATGCAACATAACAAATCCCTTTTAGATTGTGTCATGAAAACTAAATTTATTGATCTAAAATCTTTGGTAAATATTACATTCCTGCATAAATGATATTTTCTTGTATTATTCCTATTACAAAGGGAAGATAAAGAAGAACTGCTTTGAACAAAAGTGATAGAGTATAAATGAGGCAAATTTACACTTAGGCTAAAGCTCTTTTGATTACTCAGAAATAAGTGATGAAATATTTCACTTAATGCACAATAGATATAACAAGTTTCTGGTGTTTCTCTCTCCCAAGCAGACAGGGTGAATTTGTATTAGTCAGGGGACTTTATTCATTCACCTTATTTTAAATGCATAGGTCTGGAAAAACAGTATCTACAAGTCTTGTGAGGAGCTTTTGTCTGCCTCCTCATTCTTTAATTCTGATACATTTTAAATGAGAGCAGAGATGCTCTTATGTAAATTTCATTTAATTACATTGCAGTCTTTGGAATCTAATTGGTCATATTCAGTTTTCCCAAGGAATTGATGGCTATTACCGAAAGGGTTGGATACAATGATAACCGTTATTTATTCGAATTGTGAAGCTGCTGTTAGTGCCTCATTTCTGCACTAGTGAGGATTTTTTTCTATAGCATATTTCTAAACATGCACACACACACACATATGGATATGCACACATGCAACCCTTAAGTTCTCCCCAAACAGTACAATTTTTGGTCATACAAATGTATATTTATTAATAAAGGATACTAAATCTGCATAATTAGAAGGTGTTTTGAATAGAAATCCACTTACATATTTGACATGTGGATACTTAATTTTGTGGAATTTAGCATTTGCATAAGAACCTATGAATAAAACTGTTGCTATCATGGTATTTTCTGTGGTATTATCTCAGGTGAGTATGTGCAGTAAGAAAGTGGCCTTTGTTCTCTTTTTCAATCTTCACTTTCTTCAATGAGATATTATTTTTTCAACCCAAAACTTATGATCAGAGAAATAAACCTGTTACAACCATTCAGGTAGGGGTTTTTTGGAGTTTGATTCAATGTTTGAAGCAATTAAAAAGAGGGCATGAATTTTGTTAATCACAGTGTGCAGTGTACACAGTTAGCTAATGGATAAATGTTTTGCTGCACATCAAAGTGGTATTCATTTTCAGACAAAAAGTTGGGTCGTCTTACAGATGTACAAGTGCTCTAATTGCAGGTAATCAATTTGTCCAAAGTCTTATTCACTGTTAATGTCCATGCTCTTATTCACTCACCATATATAATACAGCATTATTAACAGTTGGATTTTGTATCCTGGTATTTGTCCAAGTAAATGAACTTCTCTGTCAACACATCTTAATGAAGGTTGTGACTAGACTTTACATAAACTTAGCAAGGGTGTACTAAACATTGATCACCTAGTGTGCTGGAGCAGATCGTGTGCTCATTTCATCTGTTATTAGATTAGCTCTTTATTTTAGGATTAATGGTTTTGAGCACTTGAATACAAATTTTGCTGTAAGTAAGCCACGTGTAACTTTAGTTTGAAATGGAAGACCAGGCAGCAATATTCTGTTGGAAGAGTCCTAAGCTATAATTTTATTTTTTTTTCTGTAACATTTTCACAACTGTATATTTTGTATGTAACCTCAAAAACGTACAATACTATGAATCAAAAATGCAGCAAAATACTTTGGGACATGATTAAAGGATCCCATGCTTAAGAATCAGGACTAGATCAGTGACAAGACCTTGCAGAGTGCCTTGAACATTTGACAAACTAAAACACAGAATTTTTTTTTTCCAGAAGTGTACTGTCATCATGACCATGAAGTATACAGTAAAGTTCATCTTCAAGTAAACTGCCATAAGACTGAGTCTGGGGATGTTCGGTCATATCTGACCAAGTCTTTTTCTCCAAGCACATGCTGCTTTTCCCTCTCTGCAAAGCCAGGATATTGGTTGATAAAATCATCCCAGTGTCAGGAGCCTCCACCCAAACCCAAATCTGGAAATCTGTCTCCCATCCCTTCCCCTGTATTTTAGAAAGCACAAACTGCTGCTTTCCTGACTTTGATTGAACTGCCATCCTGCACAACTGAGCTGGGTGATACCAGGACAGCCACTCTTGACCTGCTTAGAACAGAGTATTGAAACAAATATGAAGTGTTCCTGTAAGAAGTAGCTCGGTAGGTCTGAAATACTTTCTGCAAGATTTGAAATATTGTCTGCTTTAGACAGGCTTCCCAAATTTTTCACATGATCATACAACATGGTTGCGTATTCATGTCCTGTAGCTACTGCCTTCTTAATAACTTTCACATTTATTACTCAAATCTAAGCAATGGGATAGAGGTTTCAAGGATGATAACTCCTGTACAAATGAATGAATGCAAAAAAGTATTTACTGCTGCACCTACTGAAAAAAAGTTAGTAATTTCACACAAGCTTATGAGACTCCACAAAGAGGGAGTTTTCAGTGGTCTCTACTTTTCTTAATTCTTCTCACAGAGTTATTTTTGTTTGCTACTCAGGAAGGAAGAAATAAAAAAATTTAAAAAAACAAACAAAAAAACCAAAAACAAAACAAAACAACAACAAAAAAAACCAAACAAAAAACAACAGCTCAAGGCTTAAAACTTCTCCTGTATGGTATTGTAGCTGTAGATTTAAAGCATCTAATTGGACACCTTCTAAAAGAATGTATTAAACCAGCACTTCAGGAGCCAAAGTGCTTTACCATCTTTTATACCTTCCTGACAATGGCCTTAAAGAAAGAATAAGAATCAAAGGACTCAAGAAACTAACGGACCTGCCAGTTCTCTGAACACCTCGAAGAACCATGATCTAGACAAGTGGCCAAAGATAATGAAAGAAATGAAAAACAAAGGCACCAGAGAGAGGAGACTAAAATATCTTCTGAAGTATTTCAACTTTTTTTTCCTTTGTCCTTTTCTACTCTGTTGTTTTTATGCCTTTCTCTCTTGACTATTTGATGTAATTTAGTTCAAATTACTATTTACCACAATTAGCAGAGTTCCTATAAATAAATTGTGAAAGGATCACTTCTTTCTGTTTACCAAGCATTTCCACTCAATAAAGGAGCCAAATTTTTAAGCCAAATGCACTGTAATTACAGTATTAGTTCTGTTTTTACCTGGTGTGCAGCTAAACCCCATGCAGATGCCCACTGAGACTCCCTCACGGGGAGGAGGGAAAGAATCAGAAGGGTAAAAGTGTGAAAATGAGCTGAGATAAAGACAATTTAATAGGTAAAGAAAAAGTTGCACATAGAAGCAAAGCAAAACAAGGAATTCATTCACCATTCCCATGGGCAGGCAGGTGTTCAGCCATCCCCAGGAAAGCAGGGCTCCATCACACGTAACAAGGTTACTTGGGAAGACAAATGCCATCACTCCAAATGTCCCTCCTTTCCATGATCTTCCTCCAGCTTTATAAGCTGAACATGACACCATATGGTCTGGAATACCCTTTGGGTCCCTTGGGATCAGCTGTCCTGGCTGTGTCCCCTCCCAGCCTCTTGTGCACCCCCAGCCACCTCAATGGCATAAGAAAAAGGAAAAGCCTTCACACCATGTTAGCAGTACTCAGCAATATATAAAACATCAGTGTCTTATCAATAATGCTTTGGTCACAAACCTTACCTTATAATTAACAATTAAACTATGATAGAACTTGGATAGAAGAAACTTTTACTCTAGTAATGAAACTTTTATCATTGTCATGCCTTTTTTACTTGTCCTAGTGAATGCTTTAGTTACGGGCTTGCACCATCTCCTCTGAAAGTCATTCTTTAAAGTATACTGTACTTCAGGGAAAAAATAAAAAAATTGGTATTTCCTGCACTCCAGCAAGCTGTTGATAAACAAAGAAACTCAAACCACAAAAAGAGTACTTCTATCTCAGGAAAAACAAATAAGCAAAGTAAGAAAAATCCTGTCAAGATATAAAAATGTACTGTTTGCAATTTCCTTTTTTTTTTTCCCACTAGAGAACCTGTCTCTATAAATCTTTCTTTGCCTTTGACTGTCATCCTGATCTCCACTGTAATTATCCAATCATTAGCAGTGAAGTGCAGATAAACCTTTTTTTGATTGGATTTAGAATTTGATCTCCCAGATCTTCAGCTTCTTAATATTCTATTAAATGCCAGCATACAAAGAGATCACTGTTATTAGTTCTCTGATACTCTGGACATTTTAGAACTTTCGATTAAAAAAAAAAAAAACAAACAAGCCCTTCTCATCTGTTTCAAAAAGTGATCTAGTCTGAGCTAGGTACCAGCAAAACTCTAGTTCACTTAGATAACCCAGAATGGGTCTTGACTGTGTAAAATAAAATTTCAGGGAAGGAAACATTATCTTCAGAAAACCAAACACTGTACACTCGTTGCTTTGTTTGGTTTTCCTTTTGAATTTTTCAAGCTTCTTTGTAATGATGCCAGACTAATTGAACAATTTTTTTCCTTACATCATTCAAACTCCAGCCATGCTATAATTCCAGTGCATAGCCTGTACTGCCGTACAAAGCAAGGCACCACATTCTGCTCATCTGTGAATGTCTCAGCAGTACTACCTGACCTTTTTGACTTAAGTGCAATAGGATTAAATTAGAAGAAGATCCTATCAGGATATTCTTAGTGATAGCTGATTTATGCTGGGGAATTTCACTCATTGCCGGGTAGAAGACAAACAGAGAACAATAGTAAAGGAATAGGAAAATGGAAAATTAATAGATGCATATGGAACACATGTAACTGAAAGCAAGAAACTGACATATTTTCATCCTCCCTAGAAAGGTTCTGTGGCAAAATGGGACTAGCAGAACTGGAGACAGACTTGTCACACCAAATATAAACACCAAATAGAAATTTTCTACATAGGACATTAGAAATAAGGAGAGAAAGTGTAATTAGAGCACCAGCAAAGAGGAGGGGCAGCAGAAAGGATAGATTAAGATAAAACAACAAAACTGAAAACAAAGAACTAAACAAGAAGAAATACATAGAGAAGATCAGAATGCAACATACAAAGGCCAAGGACAAAAAGCTGACTGGGAGAAAGAAGTGAAACTACAAAGAAAATAATGGACAAATAAGAACTAGTAAGAATAATATGCTTTGTAGGACAACTAAATAAAAATGACAGATCTAAAGAAAAAGGCCAAGAATTATGGAAAAGAAGAAAATACTTTTTACCAAATTGAAAGGATACTAGATGTTCCATGTGCTGCTCAACTGCTCTCACAACCTATACAGCAATATTCAGACAACAGTATTTTGGGTAAAAGTAGGAGAGAATTAGAGCTAAACATCCAAACACCTTTGAAATAAAAGGTGATGCACATGAATAACCAACTGAGGGATGTAGCTCTTGGCAATTTCCTACTCTGTCAGGTGTTGATTCAACAGTAGTGAATAGAAGAAAAGGGGAAGTAAGTTCAGGTCATAGCTAGAAAGGTATTCTTATTACTCTTCAAATGTGTGATTCACAATTCATAAAACTCTAGGGGAACTGAGAATTTTTCCTCTTCATACAGATTTGGGTTGTAGTAATGCATTCAATGTATAGGGCATCTGTCAGCCAAAGTCCTTTCATCTTAAGGGAAATCTGAGAATGTAGTAGTTACCCCACAGGCAGAGGGAAGAGAGCAGACCAATGCCATATCAATTATACCATTTCTCAGAGGGATCCATTACAAGCTTTCAAACTCCTTCAATTCTACTTCATAAAGGCAGTCTGTGTCAAAAGCTGAAAGCCACTGGTTGAATTCTAAGATGCAGATCTTCACTCTGAAGGATTTGGATGAGTAGAATATGACTGATGCCTCCCATAGTGATGAAGAATCTTCTTTGAAATGTTAACAATTCTTCTACATGGCCCACGTTTCTCTATTTGTGCAGAATTCACATGCAGCTAATGATGGATAAAATATGCAGGGACAAACAGCTATAGCAACGTTTTTCACTTCTTTTCTTGAGAAGAAGAAAAGAACAAAGCCAATGAAAATGTTTCTATACTTCATTTTGAATTTAAATTGCTTTCTTTTTTCCCCTCCTTAGGCTGTGCTCATTAATAATGATGACTATCTGTTAAAAATCAGGTCTTTGTAATGTTTCACATATCTCTGTTGTTCAACTGTTGGTGAAGTACCTCTGGGAACTTTATGTGGGATACTATTTTGTCCTTGAGGGGAGGAAGAATGCACTCTGAAGTAGGTAGCAAGATCCCTGTTCTGTCCTTACATAGCTAGGGAAGAGGAACAGAGGTCACATTGTAGCAGAATAATTTAGGCTGGAGGGGATATCTGGAGATTGTCTCATCCATTCCCTACACAAAGCAGGATCAACGTCAAAGGTCAATCCGGTTTCTAAGGGCTTTGTCAAGTCACTCTCTGGATATACCTAAACATGGAGACTCCGCAGCTTTGGGCAGCATTTTCAAAACTTAACCATTCTCTTTGTGAATATATTTTTTCCTTCCTTGAGTTGGATTTTGTCTTGCTACAGCTTGTACCCACTATGTCTTGTTCTCTTAGCATAATCCTTTGAGCCGAGGCTGACTCCATCTCTATAACGTACCCTTCAAGGGTTAAAACAGCAGTCAGGTCTTCCTTTTGGCTTGTCTTTTTCAGTCTGAAAAGAATCAGCCCTCTCAGATTCTCTTTGTTTATCATATGTTCACCTAAGTACCTTGGTAGCCCTCCCTTGGAACTGCTTCAATGTTGATTTTGTCTAGGGGAGCTCGGAACTGGACACAGAACTCCCCTGTGGTCTCACCAGTGCTGAATAAATGGGCAGTCATTCTGTACAGGCTCTGACTACCTGCCTCACTGACATACTAACTGTCCCTTGGAGTGGATATGCCCTTTTTTCCTGCAGAAAGTTGCAAAAAAACTATGCTCGTAACAGAAAATTTTGATATGGCAATTTTGCATTAGCAAAGAAGAACAAAATCATGGAGGGCCTTCCTCAACATTTAGGCCTAGGACCATAAAACAGGAAAAGGCATGACCCTTGACTAAGACCAGACCAGCTCTTTTATATTTCATGGTCAATTTTTCTAAGTGAGAAATTTAAGAAAGGTTCATTTACTGGGACTTTTCAAAGATCAAAAAAATTTGATACATTTATGAAAGCCTATAATTTTTCTATAGAAAATCAGTGTTCTAATAAAATATCATAACTTCCCCCAGTATTACTAAAAAAACCCATACCAGGATATACTATGCAATTCTTCTAAATCTTGGTTCCTGGATTTGTGGCTCATATGAAAAAAGATGGAAAGCATACAGGGTCTAAAAAAGGAGAGAGCAAGAGACAAAGAACAGAGAATACAACTCCTGAAGATACCAAGTTCTCCAAAGGACCTTGCAATTATGTTCCCTTGCTAAGTGCTACCCCTGACCATTAAGCAGGTGCCTTTGTTGAGAGCAGAACCTGTCCTCACCTGCTGTCAAACCGTGTGGCCACCTGGAGCCTGTCAACATAGCAGATGGGAGACATTCCTCTCTCTCCACCAAATTTACTTTCTGCTCTTTGTGGCATCTACCGATCTTTTGCCTTACCAAGAAAGAGGTGCCTTCATCAGTATACTTCTTCGCTAATTAAAAGTCTAGATTAATGCCAAGTAATAAAAATATTTACCAGGAGAAGCTGCAGGGAACACTTCATTTTTTATGTTCTGTTTGTATTTAGTGCCAGAAAGTAAGGAGACTTGTAAGAGAGAAGAGAAATCAATGAGCACCTGAGGCACCACTCTAAATTGGATGCAAATTGATAGAATAAGAATTAAGAGATTGCAGTCATGCAAATATTTAAACAGAGAAACCTGCCTTAATCTATAAAGAACTCTATTCTCAGATGTTGTTGTTCTTACCTCTAGATCCTAGCCCTATGTACTTTGTTAACTCTGAGCAACTGAAAAAAATTAAAATCTGCTCCTTTGTTAAAGACAGAGGATATTGACTCAAGCTGCCTGAAAGAAAAGTAGTTTTATTACACCACACTGAGGAGGAAAGTTTATTTTCCATATATTTTTTTAACCAACCACTGTTTAAAATTATTCTTGGCATGGTTTGTTTACTTCTCTTCTCCATCCAAAAAAACTCCATCGAGGTTTACTTATCAAAAACCAGTTTTTGCTAAACAATTGATAACAATCACAATTAAATTTAACCTGTAATTTGAAGTAAGTCAAATTATGCCCCAAAGCTCTGTGGCATATTCACTGCTGCTCCATCAAGTCTCACTCCTCATCAAACCTTGAAGTTTTGCATTCCCCTTGGACTGTATTTCCCTTTCTATCATTTAATGCTATAAACACTTCCAACAGTACAAAAGTAAATAATTTGTTCATTAATAGTTTCCCCTGAATATCAGCTTGGTTTGTTTATTTCTCTTGTAACTTGCCAAAGCAGGATTCTATTGTCTTTGTTAAAATGTATTTACCTTGCAAATATTCAGAAACATTTTTGTTATTCCATTTTCTTGTCTCATTCTTACATGGTGGTGCTTCTTGTTGGATAATATGAAAGCAATTTCCATAATGAAAACATAAAGACAAATTATGTGTAATTTGTTAAACATATGCAATATGGCAGCATCCTGCTGACACCGCTGCACAGATGTGGAAGCAATTTAGTTATCAAGATGTTATTCTCCCTGGAAAATATTGAGAGTTGCTGAGAAGCAACACTTGAGCTAAGCTCTTTCTTTTCTGTTTCACCTTCATAAACATCACATGCATTTTAAGATAATGAACATGAGATACCATCCAAACAAGCTTACTCAAACTTTTCTAGTATGACCCTGTTCAATCATGGTGTTAATTTTGTGTAATTAAAGATTTAATGTCCTTCAGAAAAATTAGAGGAAAAAGAAATTCTCAGTTTCTATTCACTAGTTATAATCTCATAAAAAATTAATTTCCAAATCAAATTATAATCTCAATGGAAAAATTTATTTTCATTAAAGAGCACAGATGAAGTTCAGGAGGAATATTCCTGTTCAAGTGAAAACACACTTGTACATTGATGAAACTGGACCTCGGAGATCCAGATCCTAAAGAGGAAATCATAAATCACATTACTTCTGGCTCATAATTTATTCAAATGTTCTGAAAAGCAGGAAGGAAGGGGTGCAGAGTACACCTACACATTATTTTTATTCAGAGATGTTTGTAATCTAACATTTTTGAGTATAAAATGTCACAGAATCTTTTAGATTGGAAGAGACCTCCAAGATCAACTAGTCCAGCCTTTGACTGAACATCACTTTGTCAACTAGACCAGAGCACTAAGGTCCAGTTGTTTCCTGGACTCTGCCAGAGATAGTGACTCCACCACCTCCCTGGGCAGTCCGATCCAATCCTTAACAACCCTTTCCATAGAGGAATTCTGATATCCGACCAGAACTTCCCCTGGTGCAGCTTGAGGCCATTTCCTCTCATCCTATCACTAGTTGCATGGGAGAACAGGCCAATTCCCACCTGGCTACAACCTCCTTTCAGGAAGTTGTAGAGAGTGATAAGGTCTCCCCTGAGCCTCCTTTTCTCCAGTCTAAACAACCCCAGCTCCCACAGTCATTTCTCGTGAGATTTGTGCTCCAGATGCTTCACCAGCTTCATTGCCCTTCTCTGGACTTGCTCTAGCAGCTCAGTGTCTTTCTTCTCATGAGGGACCCAAAACTGCAGGGTTTGAGGTGCAGCCTCACCAGTGCTGAGTACAGAGGGACAATCACTTCCATGGTCCTGCTGGCCACATTATTTCTGGTACAAGCCAGTATGCCAATGACCTTCTTGGCCCCCTGGCCACACTGTTGGCTCATGTTCAGCCTTGCTGTGAACCAGCACCCCCAGGTCCTGTTCCACTGGGCCACTTTCCAGACACTTTTTCCCAAGCCTGTAGCACTGCATGAGGTTGTCATGACAGAAGTGCAGCACCGGGAACGTGGCCTTGTTGAGCCTCATACTATTGGCCTCAGTATTTCATATAATGAACTACATGAAAATTATATCTTCTAATAGTACAGCAAGTATATTTTTAGGAAAAAGTCAATATTCCTAGTTACATTATCAGATACAACAATAGCTTTCTCTGGAAATCTGACTTACATATGATTATCAGTCCAGTTTAAAATGGATTTTGTATTCCAGCTGTCTTCAGTGTTCTGGAGCCAGTGACACAATCTCCAACTCATGAAAAAGCAGTGGTAAGGTAGTAGGTAGAGATTCACTACAACCTACTACACGACTCCCATGGCTAGGACTGTGAAACTCCACTGCAAGTTAAAACTGGCTTCCTACTGTTTGCTAAAGGAGGCAAATTTAAGGACTATGAATGCCAGATTAGGAATAGGAGAAGTTCATCTTTTACACTTTGCAGCTCAGGTTTGATTTGGTCCTATGGTAGTTACAATTAGAGGAAGACTCCACCTACCTCTTTCCTCAATTCCTGTGCAATATGTCCATTGTAAATACAAGCAGAAAAGTGAAAAAGGCATTCCTGAGGAAGAGCCTTGTAATAGCTGGGCTCTACAGATTTGTGTACATTAGCTGAAGTGTTATAGGGTCAGACCTTCAGCTGGCCTCTCAGCTCCATTAACTTTCAGTAGCGCTGTAACAAATTACATGAGCTCGTGATGTGCCCCATGATGTTTAATATCTGACAACTGGAGAAAAGTGGATTAAAACAACATCAAGGCATACAAGCTCCTAAATCTCTATATAGATCAGTGTGAGTTTGAGCTTAGATTTCTTTGTGGGTTTCATCCTTCACTTATTACTTATTTCAAGCATCATATTCAAAGACAGTGAAAAATTGCTTAGCTGAGATTAGGAGTCAGTATGATTATCCAGTTATACCGTAACACAATATATAAATATTTTTCAAAAAAAATTCTGCATTTGTTTAAAACTGAAAATACTCTGTGTGTTTTAGTTTGTCATACTATTTGTAAAACATTTAACATGTCTGTATTGTACTTGCAATTAGAATTATATGTATAAAATTTCAACTGTCAATTGCATAAACTTTCAGTCAGTACCTAATACCATTTTAGACAATACAGTACTAATTCTTGTATTGATTGTTTAGATACCAGACTTGAACTGCAAACTTTCACATATATGGGGCACTAGCACACAGATTTACAAAAAAAAAAAAAANAGTGGAGGAAAGTAGTTATGAAGAAAACAATAAATTTGTTCCATTTAAATAATGTTTGCCATTTCAAAGCACTTTTCCCTTCAGAATCCCAAAAGTCGTATTTGACAATAGTAAATATATCCTGATTACAGACCTGAAGTACTGTGCACCTTTATCTAAGAAATAACAAAGCCACAGAGAAGCTTATTTGATGTCAAGCACAGTTTCTAGCATGCCCGTATTCTGTATGCTACCCAGACTGTATAGGATTGACACAAAACAGGTTTATCCTGGATTCTTCAAATTACAGTAAAGGATTTTACCTTTTTCTAGCCCATCCACCCTCTCCTCTGCACCAGCAAGTATAGCAGACATTTACTCCTGCTCCACTGAGGAGCAACCACCAACACAAAAAGCTGGATCGTGCCAAGATACACATCAAGCTCCTCACACTGAAGAGCAAAGTTGGTGACATGAATAATGACCAAAAAAAGTTTTCCTGCATTAAATAAGCAAGCTCCTGTGCAGTCATCTCATTACTACTGACTGGTAGCAAAATGAAGGCCAAGCATCTTAGTGACCCATTTACATGAAGATAATTTAAATCTGCATTTCTTCATGGACCTTCACTGTGTTTGCACGACATTGCTTACCATGTGCCCTAGTAATAAGAAAGCAGATTAGAAATAACAGTTCTGAAACCATTGTCATTGTAGAAAGGATTATTCCTACTAAGTTTTTATGTGCTCAGATTTCAAAATCATCAATGTGTTTCTGCTCTCCCATGCAAATTTTTGTAATAGGTTTGTAATCCCTGTTCCAAGTTACACAAAGGCTGATGGGAGAATCTGAAGCCAAGGTCAAAGCACAAGGACCAATGTATAGGGAAGTACTGGAATGCAAGCCACTTTTGAAAAGAGCGAAAAAAATGGTGATCACTAAAAGGAATCAAAAATTGGTTACAATTTCTATTTTTCTCACTAAGTTAACCTTCATCAAAACCATTTCAGCCGAAAAAAATAAACATAAGTCAAGGTGAAATGTCAAAAATATTCTTTATCAACACTCAATCAAGAAATAGCACAGAAAAATATTCATGGCCACACAATTATAATACAGCTTAATGCCACGAAGGAAAAGAGGCAAAAATAATTCAAAGATAAAATATAAGCAAATTTGACCCAATTCAGCCATTGTTACATGAGGCTCTAAATTCATGCGGCTAGAGAGAGATAGAGGGGAAAAAAATCTAGAGCTGCAAAGGACACTGGTTTTTGATTGTATCTGGAATAAACTTGATTTGAATAATCTGCCTATTACAAGATGCTATTTTCAATTTTGACAAGATTCCTCACTATGTGACATTGCTGGATGCTGTGCTAATACTTTAAGGTACTAAGATCTAAGCTCAGCATCTTTCCAGGAAGCATACGTAGGCTTGAGGAAAATCAGGATTAGATGATATCAGCAAGCAGAGGAATTAGCTACAGTCCTGCTGAATGAAAACATTCATGGCGGCCTATATTTAAGAGAATGGTGAGTCATTTGTCTGAATATTGCAACTATGGCAAATAAAATTTAATTAGCAAGACAAAATCATTTTTTTTCACTCCCTTATGGATTAAGTAAAGGTGTTGATGAGACTAGAACAACAGTTGCTGTATATATTCTGTATATGTCAGCTGTACTCAGCTTTCATTTGAACTGGATGCAAATTGTCCTCCACTTGAATACTTGCTTTTAAAATAAATCTGCAGCAGAATTGCACACATATCTGAATTTTTCTGAGATTTATATCTTCTATTATTAACACAAAATGCTTTATAGTACAATTCATACATTTATATTGGGGTCAGAAAAGTCACTTATTAGGATATACTTTGAATCTGAATGTGACAATTTAGTTGAAAACAATTACAAAAAAACCTATGTTTTAGTGCATAGTGTCAGCAGTGAAACGGAAAAATTATCTTTCTCTTTTTTACTCTTATTTTGGCTAATGTGCTAGGAATCCCTGGAAACATGGTCTTTTTTTTTAGATGACAGATGTTTCACAACTAGTTTAGTAAAGCAAATGAGAATGTTCTTGGGCTGTTTTTTCCAAAGAAGAAAGGAAGCCTGGTATTTCCATATATATGAAAAATAGTTCTGATATGTATCCAAAAAAAAGATTCATGTGCCTTTATGCTGGAAAGTCCATTAATTACAAATCCGTAATTCAAAAAGGACATCACTTTGTTTACAGGCTACAGCACGGGCTTTCTGTAGAGCATATACATTATCATAAACTAAAGATCTTCTCAACAAGAATATTTTTCACAAATGGAGACATTAAAATGTGTTTTTAAATATATTCCATGATTTGATAAAACATGCCAGCCTCCATCTGAACTTCCACAATGATACAACTTGAAGAATGCTCAGTAACATTTTTTTGTGAAGAAAAATTACTGTGCTTAGACCAGTCCACAGCTACCAGCTGGATTATCAAGAGACCACAATAGCTAACTTTTCAGACTACATCTAGTAACTGCTAATTAGAAAAGAAAGGAAGATATAAGATCTATATTCAGCGTTGAGAGGATTTGGACCTACATGTAGCCACGGTGCACATTTCTCACTGCTGAAACTTCTTCATCGCTCTACTGATGGGACTGAGGCAGAAAACCCCAGAGGTACTGCCAGAGAATCTCTCTCCTGTGTCACTTTCATCCAGCCTTCCTGGGTGAGAAATTACTAGTGAAATTCTACATCTTATATGCACAGGCCATGAAAATAAAAACAGTGATATTATCTGTATTATCTAGATATTAAAATCAGGGTCTTACTGAGGTTAATCAATGTATGCAATCAGCCTCTATTAAGCATGATTCCATCTTAGCACACAGTTTGGCCTCTGGGGAGATGAAAGTAAAGTTCTGCAGGAGCACCAGGGCAATTTATTGGCCACCAAAATGTACTTGTACATTCATTTAATTTTTCGTTTTTGAACAGCTCCACTAAACCAAGGTGGAGGGTGTATTCACATTTAAGAAATTAATTGTGAGTGTAAACATCTGCAGAATCTATGTCCACATGCTTCACATGTTTTGTCATTTCAAATGGTCACATCATGTGACGTATCCCTGTTATTCAGAATAACCAAGTATGCATGGTAGTCATAATAAAGTTATGGTGTGAATAATTCTAAAAGGGTGAAAAACCTTTTAAAACATATAATGTATCTTACAAAATGTAAAATGTTTGTGGCTCTCTCACTTTCCTGTAACTAGAATATGGCTAATTTGAAATGTTGTCAAAAAAACTATCTTCTGGACTGAGAAGGTGAATGCTAGGTTTAAACCTAATGTGGATTAAAATGAGATTTAGTAATGGAAACCCTGTCAGATCTTTAATGATAGCAGAGCTTCCAGGCTCAGCAATAATACTAGCAACAGTTGTTTGCAGATGTTCTTGTCATTTTAATCATCCAGTTAACAGAATTAGCAATGATCTGCAGTTGTCTTTAGCATTCTGTCCGCAAATGGTTACATTGTGAAAAGATGAAGGGAGTCATAACAGCTTAATAGAAAAACATTAGGTCTTTTTCAAATCTATCACTTACAGAATTTAAATGGGAAGTGCTGGTAAATCTATGAAAACTTTTATTTCAGGAACATTCCCCTTCTATTTTTTTACTTCAATTTCTAGCCAAAACAGGATAACATTACTTACCTTCTGTGACTGTTACTGTGAGATATTCTTGCACAGTAATGCCCCATATAGCACATAATACCACGTTAGCTATTATATGTGTTGCAGCCATTGCCTTTAGTGTTATCAATAATGTATCAAGCATATCTTAAAAGCTTTATTGAGACGCAACTGAGGAATGAAAATAGCCTCCACAGAGTTAAAGAACAGACAAAAATATATTATTACAAACCCAGATTTTGTTTTTTTCAGTAGTCTACTCTGCAACTTTGTCTAGAAATTTGGTAGCAAGTTTTGCTCTAGGTAGATTCAGGTACCAAAGTATTCAGGGGCAACAGCTATGAAGGCACACATAAGGTGCCAGCTCAGCGTAGAAAGCTCCAATTATCATGGCTAAACTGCTGTCTGTCCCCAGGCAAGCTAGTTTTAAAACAGAGTTGACATGTTTGCATGTGGTACAGTCAAGCCACTAGACTGAAACACAAACACATTAAGGATGTGCTGTAGGTGAGCAGAGAGACCATAAAGCCTGTGAATTATGGCCATACTTTCGTGCTTCAAGTCATCTTCCTAAATACTTATTACCATTAAAAGAGTGTCTGCAGTCCAGCCAAGAATCAGACTCCCTGTTGTGTGAAGCACACTGTAATCACAGAGTAGGACTGGATGCTCCTTGAGGCAGGATTTAACAAATTCTCAGAGTTTGCACATGATACTAAGTTTATTATTGTTAGATAGCAGTAACAAGCACTCCAGAAGGAAATTATAAAAGCAAATGTGCAAAAAGTAACATTACAGAATCACAGAATTACAGAATGGGTAAGATTGGAAGGGACCACAGTGGGTCTGTGGATCTGGTCCTACCTTCCTGCTCAGACAGGGTCGTACTAGAGCACATTGCACAGGATGACACGCAGATGGTTCTTGAAAATCTCCTGTAACAGAGACTCCCCAAACTGTCTGGGTTACCTGTTCCTGTGTGTAGTCTTCTGCACAGTAAAGAAGTTCTTCCTCATATTCAGATGGATCTTCCTGTGCATCAGTGTCTGCCCATTGCCTCTTGTCCTATGACTTGGCGACACTGAGAAGAGACTGGCTCCATCCCCCTGACACCATCCCTTCAGATATTTACAGACATTGATGATGTCCTCTCTTGATCGTCTCTTCTCAAGGCTGAACAGGCACAGATAAATCAGCCTTTCCTCATGAGAGAAATGCTCCCATTCCCTCAGCCATCTTTGTTGCGCTCCACTGGACTTGCTCCAGGAGCTCCATGTTTCTCTTGTACTCAGGAGTGCAGAACTGGACACAGCACCTTAGGATACCATTGGCTGCCTTGGCCACAAGGGCACAATGCTGGCTCATGGACAATTTGTTGTCTTCCAGAATCCCCAGGCCCCTCTTCCCAGAGTTGCTTTCCAACAGGTCAGCCCCCAGCCTGTACTGGTGCAGGGAGTTATTCTTCTCCAGGTGCAGGACCCTGTATTTGCCTTTGTTGAATTTCTGACAGTTCTTCTCTGCCCATCTGTCCAACCTGTCAAGGGTCTTCTGAAGGGCTGTACAGTTCTCTGGGGTATCAGCTCCTCCTTCCAGCTTTGTGTCATCTGCCAACTTGCTGAAATGTCATCTACCCCTTCATCCAAGTCACTGATGAATAAGTTATGCAATACTGGGCCCAGTACTTAACCTCGGGGGACACCACTGGTGGCAGACCTCCAACTAGTCCTTGTGCCACTGATCATGAACCCCTGGGATCTGCCGTTCAGCCAGTTCTCAATCCACCTCACTGTGCATCTTGTTCACACTTCCTGAGTTTGCTTATGAAGATATTGTAAAGAGGTGTTAGATAATCTTCACAGTACCTTAATATAAGATAATAATACATATAGGGAAAAATAATCTAAGCCATACCTATGTGATGCTGACCCCAGAAGTAGAAGCTGCAATTCAGGAAAGAGACTTTGCAACCATCAATATTTCACTGAAATCATCAGTTCTGTCAACAAAATATTTGGAAGAATATTGGGATGAAGATAAATGTACATTTTCATGTCATGTAAAACTGAGAGGTGCCCATATCCTGAACGTGTGTGTTACTCTGGTCTCTGCATGTCTAGGAGGACATAGCAATGTGAGAGATCAGCTGAAGAGGTAAAGGCAATAAAGCAGCTACCTTATGAAAGGAGACTAAAGACTCTTACCCTTCAATTTGGAAAGCAGAGGGATAAGATGTATGATCAAAGTTTACAAAACTCAAGGTGATAGTAGCTAAGAAAAATACAAAATTCCTTGCACTAAATTCCTCAGTGATAGTATAGGGAGTACTTGATAAAAACAGTAAGAGTTCAATTTCAAACAGATAAACGAGTATTTCTTTTTACAGAATGTAAGAATGAAAGTCATATTTCCTTTCAAAATGTACTAAATTTCTGGAATGTGCTGCCAGAGAAGGTTTTGAAAGCAGACCGCATCAGCAGGTTTGGAAAGGTAAAAAAATTCATGGGCAGAAAATCCATAAATAAATACAGGTAAGCAATAGTAAAGAACGTATCATCTTTCATCTCTAACGTGACAGCTATGGGTGCCAAAATGCCTACATGGAGAACAGATCACAGAATGTGGTGAGGCTGGTGCTCTTCCTAAATAGCTTGTCTCATTGCTACTACTTTTTCCCCCATTTCTGGAAGGACTGCAATCAGTACAAGGTAATACACAAACTATACAGAGCTAGCTTCTAGTACTAGCCCCAAAAATCTATCTAATATATAGTTCCCAAACCAAGAACTATCAGATATTAAACTGCTAATAGCAAATTGAAGACTAGATTGACTGGGTGGCTATTTTTAGTATTCTCAGAAAAAAATGAAAGCCACACTTTCTTGATATCTTTTAACTAAGCCATTTCTAAGGCTCCCAATCTTCAGTACCATATCCTGTTAGAGTACTGTTCTATTTTCCACAGTTATATGGTTTGGGTATCTGTCCCCATGCCTTGAAGAAACAGTAGACTCAATAGGTTGCATTACACATCTTGCCTTTCACCTCTTTTTCTCCAAAAGTTCCCAGTTTTCCTTTGGAAAGAGTATAGCAACAAAAGTCAGACTACTGCTGCAGACTTTCCCATGTGAAACCATCCTGATCCTAATAACTTTCCTGCTTAATACCTTACTTCTATTCTGAATGACAGTAGTCACTTCATTTTATGGTTTCATTCTTTTTTGAATACACCCTTACACAGTAGCCGTTCTGGGGGGAAGAAATTTAACAGCAGCTAGTTGAGAAGATTAAACCCTTCATTTCAAAATTTGTCTCAACGTGTTCCAAACAGAATGCTTCAGAAAACATCCATGCCCCAAACACTATTGGGAGCTCAGGGGAAGCTGTAGCTACACACAAATGCAAGGATATTCAGGTATTCTGCTGTGCACTGTGCAGAAGACTAGCCTGCGGTTTGTATTGTACAGAGAAAAACACATGCACTGCAATACAAATATCCAAAAGAAGTTGGAATGTCTGATTAAGCAACATCTTGTTTATATAAGAACTAATATATCTTAATTTATCCTGGCTTGAGCCTTTGCAGTGATGTTGTGTAGGGACATACTGTTCCTGTATGAAGCAGTGATTTCTAGCTTCTTCACCCAGTGGGGTAGTAACACAGACATTGCTTATCTTCAGGCTCTGCTAGAGTTATCCTAAGGTACACTGTGAAAATAAGACTTTCATTGGTGTTTGGTTGCAAATTTGCAAGGCTGATGCATTGAAATTCTGACTGTGCACTTTCAGCTTACCACTGGATTGCAGCTTAAGCCCTACATGGTTAAAATCTTGAAGAAGGTGCAGTTGCAGCTGTATATATAAATTCTCTGACTTAGTTGAGAGATGTCATGTACTTAAAACCTATTATGAAAGGAAGCTTTAGCTTATTAGAAAAGTCAGCTACTTGAAGCTTTGAAATTTAGAAAAGAAATGCTGTAATCTCTTTATGTTGTTATACTCTTGGTCTGATTGAGTGTTTGCAAAGGAAAAATATGTATCCTACACTAGACTGAAACAAAATCTGTGATTTTTGTTATCCCCTCCAAAAAAATACAGAAAAAGAAGGGATTCTTTGCACTTTCATACTCGTCAGGAGAGCTATTGGCCAGTGCACTGAAATTAACCTGAACACTGGCAGAAACTGAATTATATGAACCCTACTAATATATATACATATTTGGCCAACTATCAAAAGTATGTTATGAACTCACTGAAAATATTTTTCTTTCCTTTACTCCTTTGATACAGCAACTCAAACAGTCTACCACTAGTTTACTGTTTTAAATATATATGTTCTGAAAGCCACCATGACCATCTGTTGAAATTAAACAAGAGAGTCATGTATTCTAGGTATTCATTGGTTTATTAATACATTAGTTAGCTCACACATGGTTTATGTTACTAATGTATTCCCTAAGCATATAGAAAGAGAGAAAAAATGCCTTTGATAGTACATCTGTAGTACAAAGATAACAGGCTGTTCATCAGTCAGTGCTTTTAGCATCTGAAGGAATGACCTCTTTATTGCTCTGACTTTAGCAAGCATCTTGCACAGGCTGAAGTGCAGACATACTCTTACCTGCTACAAAGGACCCACTGTTCTATATTCCTTTCCTTCAACTTCTGTATTTTGGACAAAGAGTAAAGAGTCTTTGAAAATTTTTTGCACCTCTCAGTAGTTTCATTCATGGTTTAAAGTGGCATAAAACTTGATTTCTGTTTTTATTTCTCTCCTCTGGAAGCATGCTCCATTCCTGAGTTCTGGTGAGCACAGACAAGTGCTGCAAGTGCAAGGATGACTGACTTTCACGGCCACTGGATTTCTTCATGATCTCTTCAACTGTTCTGAAATTACCTTATACAGAGACTTTTTAGTTTCTCTTGGCCTAAATATAAACAATTTCACACCAGCTCCTTCTGCTTTTCTCTTTGCAGATTCACCAGCACCAAAATCCATGCTACCACTGCTGTAGTAATGCCAATAGTAGAGTACTCCAAGAAATCAGAAGTTTTTTTATTATTTACTATTTTCAAGGGATTTTTTTCTTCAAAGTCTGTGTGTTTCATTATAGTGTCTAAGTCTTTAGAATGTAATTGGATAACATTTCCATGCAGTTCTGTTTACATACTGGATTGAAGTTTCCTGGAATATTAGGAAGTTACAGAAATAATGTTGAGTGCCATGAACACTGGGTTTTCTCAACATTTTTTAGCAGAAAAAGACATATTCCCCAAAGAGTAAAATAGGATCCTTTATAATAGAAGTGTGAATAAACCTGATTTTGTTTCATTTTCTAGAATTCTTCACTGTCTTAAATTCCTTTCTGAGATGAAGCAAGTAGGACCCACCATAGATGATACAGGAAGCTTATCTGAAGATGTTTCCCTCTCCCTGTCAGTATTATTGTAATAAATTCCTTGAAGACCTCATGGTGGTTTAACCTCATGATTAAATTAAGAATTTAATCTGATCTCAGCAAAAAACCCAAAAACAAACAAACAAAAAACAAACAAACAAACAAAAAGAAAACCACAGTAACGTAGCCTAAACAAACTAGAAATATTCCTTAAAACAAACATACCAGGAAACTCTCACAAAGTTCCAGGCAGGGTCAGCAAAGTTCTGTACTCAGTTCTCTTTGTAGGCTGTTCCATACTGCATACTATGCATGGCCTGAGCTAGTTCTTTATCCTCAGCATCCTCCTGCAACATATCATATAAAGAGAAAACAAAACCTTCCCAAAACAATTTAAAAGTATTTATATTTATGTTGCAATGATACTGAGTTGTTTCATTTTTTTCCTAAGTAAGTTTAATGCCTCCATAAAAGATAAGCATTTTGTTGTTACTGTAACGTTACTCAGCCTGTCAGGTTACCATTATTGCCTGCAAAATCCAGCTATTCTTACTCAAAGCCAAATCACTGGCATTTAATTATTAGGGAAACTTTGCTTCACCCAGCAGACTTTATATAAAATTAGATCTCCCAGGCTTTGTTTTATATCTCATGAAAATATAAAATGTGCTTTTGCACTTTGATTCAAATACAATCCATGGCTTACAAAACATATCACTGTTTAACAACAAGCAATGTGATGGAAAAGATAAAATAATGTTCCCTGACCAATATCAGTGAATTAATAGATAATGATAAACAATGACATATGAAGCCTCCTTAATCTTGCAGAAAACTACATCTTGATAAAAAAGGATTACATGACACAAACAAATTACCTGACATTTACTTCTGGTTTATCATAGAATATTTGTCCCTCATACAGTAAGATTTGAACCAGCCTGGAGCTGAAAAAGAAAGGCGGGGATAAGAATAGTTCCCCTACATTCAACACAGGCATCTAAAGCAGAATATCGCTTGAACGATTTAATTTAAACTCATTGGGACATTGACAAGCACCATTGCTTTAAGGTTTGTATTGTTTATTGACAAGTTATCAAATGTTCAAAAAACTTTTAATGGAACTGAGATTCTTAAGTGAAGAAGAGTAAATCAACCTAATTATTTTGTAAAAAAACCAAAAAAACAGTTAAACTATGGAAAGCCAGTATTTTGGGAAAGAAAAAGGAAAAAAAAAAAAAAAAGGCGCCAAAACCAGAACCAAACTAAATCAAAAAAACATTAGTATTTCAGGTAGCTACTCCAGAGAAATCTGCTCTTTCATTTGCAAAGATAATTGATGAAAAATTATACTTCACATTTTTCATGCACTTGAACCACTGGCAGTTTAGAACTGTTCTCTGTCTTCTCCTTGATTAATTTTACATCTAGCAGTTTTCATAACAGCTATTGTAAAAGATTCTGTTATTCTTGTTATTCTGCTTGCTGGTATGAATAATACAATTAAGATAAAGTTGTATGTAAAGTAATCTATTATTAGTGGTAACTCCCCAGCTTGGAACGGATGACTGTCATTCTTAGATACAACCGTTACTTACAATAACCATATGGGAAAAGAGGGACAAAGAAATACTTACCCATGAGGAAAAGTGTAATTTTCAATTGCCAAAGAAATATAAATTGAGGCTCATTCTGCATGCACTGTGGAAAATTACAGGAAATAAAACTATTTGCATGATTTATCAATATGCTCAGGAGAATGCAGAAAAAAGTTTTCAGTCTCATGCAGTTTCCATTAAATAATCATTTAAGTTGTGTAAAATTGTGAATGATCTCTTCTGTGTTTCCAATATGGCAGAAAATAATACAAACATAAATTTAGGTGGTTTATCTGAAAAGTACTTTTTGGAATTATTAACCAGATTTATAAATAATCAAGTAACACTGATAAGGAATTTCTTTATTGATGACAATAATTCTTGCCTTTTAAATCCCATTTCTGTATTTGTCCAATTTTGAAGTTGTGCTTTTCCAGAACATTAATAACTGTTCTTGTCTTTACTTAGAAAGGCAAAGAGAAAGATTAGAGTGTTATATTGTGTCATTTTTAATTCCAGTATGTCAGAATTATATCATCATGGACTTCACATTGCTCAAATACTAATCAATGTATGGCAGCAATCCTGTTGATTACACTGCCCTACAAAATAGAAAATAGGATGAAATTCCTTTAAACATACTCCCAATTTAAAGTGTCAGTCTGTGCCTGTTTATTAGTTTCTGTTTAGAGTAAAAAAAGTAATAAAGAGTAATAAATAGATCATCTACTAATGCCACCACCATGTGTGTGCTGTTTTTTCCTGACCTTGGGTGTGGAATTGGTCTGAATTTTCATAGCAATGTCAGTTAAAATAATGGGGGACTTACTGTAAATGATGGGACATGTCACTGGGTGGACTCCTGGTGAATCTCAGATTTGGTTAGTTTGTTATACCTCTTATACAGTACCTAAGACCTCTGCAATCCCTCTGTAAGGTCATCAAGTGAGTATCTGCTATTCTATGGAAAACATCTTGGAACAAAGGAAAATCCTCTCTGTGGGCTCTTGGGCACTACTGTATCATGAATAGTGGCAACAACGTATTACAAATGAGGTTACAGATGTGCTGGGGCAGCATTTAATGCCTGTGGAAGTAAAGTAAGGACCACATCATCTTTTCTCCAAATCTTTTCACCAAAGTCAGTTTTAAAAACTGCATTGTGTCATTTGCAATGTACACCTGTTTTGATAGAACAGGGGCACTGCCAAGGCAGGAATAACACAGGATCGGTTACAATTGCTCTAAACCAAGCACTTTGTGCCAGCACATAAAAGAGTTCAAGGGCAGCTATTTAGTCATAACCACAGTGACACAAAAAAATCCAGTTTTCATTTTCCATAACTGTGGGCCCAAAAGCATGATCACCTTTAAAGAAACTATCTGCAACTCTGCAAGAGCACACCTACCCAGGACACGTGAAACCCAGCTGCAGAATCAATCGTTACAAGGGATTCTGCTTGCAGCTAATGCTAAAGCTGTATTAAATACCAGAAACACTTGGGAGTGGGGGGGTGCGGTTGGAGGGGAAAGAGTATGTTTGTTGTAAATTAACATTAATCTTCTACTCTTGATGGATCTAAAATTTCTATGACAGTCAAGGAAGCAGTCAAGGAAGCCTAGCTATAATGAGAGGTAAGTGATTAAGGCACTTTGAATACTTCTCTGCCAGGAGAAAGAGACTTGCCCTGTCACTCTATCCATAAATTTAATTTTAACCTGGGCCTTGCAAATGTTAGAAGGCTGTGCTCTGTCCTATTGACTGAATTTAAGAGTCAGGCACAATTAACCAAGGTTCAACCACAACAGCTCCAGAAACATTAGAAGAAAAGCTTGAACATGTGTCTTCCTGCAGTGGGCTGACATTGACCAGCACCTGTCAGCTGCCCACCGAGACGCTCCCTCACTCTTCCTCACCAACAGAAGAGGGGATAAAACATGATGAAAAGACTCATGGATTGAGACAAAGACTGCGGCAAAATTAATCTGTTGCCAACTAGAATAGATTCACTTAACAAGAAACAAAAATAAAAATTAAAACAATACTTTCCTGTCGCTCCCTTTCACACCTCCATTCCTTACTCTTCAACATTTTCCCCTCCTGAGTGGTGCAGAGGGGTGGGGAATGAGATGTTTTGGTTGGTCCTTAAAGCTCTTTATTGGCACCTCTTCCCTCTCATACTTTTCCCCTCTTCCAGCATGGGTCTTACCACGAGCTGCAGTTCTTCAGGATGAATCTGCTCCACGGCCATCTCTCCACGGGCTGCAGAGGAGTTTTTTCTGGCTGTTTGACCTTTTCTCACTCCTCTCTCAGAGCTGCTGCGCAGCTGTTTTTACCCTTTCTGAAAGGCATTATCACAGAGGTGACACCAGCATTGCTGTGGGCTCAACTTTGGCCAGTTTGCAGTTCTGTTTTGGATCCCACCGGAACCAGCTGTGTCTGGTTCAGGGCAGTCCCATTGTCCCTTTACAGAGGCTGCCCCAGAGCCCCCAGTGCCTGGGCACTGACACCAGTACAGTCCCCTGTGTAAAATTACCAGTAAGGGGCCCTTGGTTTCATCATGTTTCTCACACCATAAAAGCAAAGAACATTTTTAATACCACTCTGATTAAGACTGTTATTATCACTAGTTAAGTGATAATTTTTTTGCCATTGTTAAAATTAGTGTAATTTCAAATTTCATGGATAAAAGCTACAGTTCGAGATCACAGCCAAAATTCAGTGCATATATGAATTTATATTTACACTAATATTCTGATGAATAGTATTAATCAAAAAAAATTTAGCTTCTTTATGAAAGACTTCGATGAACACACTTTAAAAAGATTTTATAGAAAAAAAGAAAATTCTTGGGGAAGTGTTTCATCCAACCTCATACCCTGTGATTCTCTTGAGTAATATCTGAGGTTCCATTTTGGATGCAGCATCTGACTCACAATAATTCACAATGCCTTTCAGAAGAAGAGATGCAAATGGCTGACGTGCTATCACAGTTGTGCATTCACAATATACTTTCTTCCCCAAACAGAGCAGAACATGACCCTCCAGCTCTCAAGCACCTTTATCTGGCTGGCTTTCAGGAGGCTTAATTAGAATAGAAAGAGATATCAGAGACTGCCCAATTCACATGTATTAACTATCAAATTAAAGAAAAAGGAATAGGAAATCAGAATGTAAAATCAACCCCATGAAGTTGGGCTAGACAGATTCCTAAAACTGACACTTATAAAAAAGCCAGTACTATTCAAGGTCAAAAAGCATTTGCAGTGGGTACTCATACAAGCAATTTGCTGGGGTTTTTTCCTGGGTTTTTTTCCTATGTTTTTCTGCTTTTAAGCACATGACCATAAAATATTTTCACACTCCTTAAACACTGACCAGATGCTGATATCCTTATTCAGCTGTGAGATACAGGCCTATATTCCAAACAAGCTCCCTGCAACACTCACATTCATGAACGAAAGCATGACTTAAAATAAGTATGGATATCAAAATCCAACATGCAAATGTTATTAACCCCTTTTTTTGTTATCTTCTAATTTTGCCATGTAAGAGAAAAATCCATAAACGCACCCTTCATTCAAGTTATGTTAAATGTAGCATGCTGTCTCCTAAAGGGGCAGATCACAGAGCTAAAATGGTTCCATATAGAGGAGCTTATTCAAAATAGATTTTTAAAGACCTCCTTTTCTCAGAATATTAAATGTAAGTAATCATTATTTGTATCATTCTGTATGCAAAAAGGCATGTATACAATTGCCTTGTGGTATGTCTATGTGAAAATGGTGGGGAAGTGCAAAATAAAATAAAATAAAATAAAATAAAATACAGGCAGAGGAGGAGAATATTTTTAAATATTTATTTTCTGTAATGATGATAGGTAGTGGACTTTTGCAAGCAACCAGGTGTTTTCTTATCTTCCCTAGATAATCAGTAAATTGCTTGTACTGTGTATCTGTCAACTTTGCCATGCCTCTTTCAGTGTCTGTTGCTATTTCATACAATCTGGGAGTCTTTAGTGTAGTTTGGGCTCCTGACAGCTATTACAACCTCTTCCCATCACCTATATTCTTGCAGTTTTCAAAAACATGGAAGTCAGACCTTTTCTTTCAACACTATTTCCTTTAGCAGATTTAATAATTTTTTTAGAAATATTAGTAATTTTACTGGAAAAGTTTTTTGCATTGTTTTGGTTGGGGGAGTTGTTTGGATTTTTTTTAATGTTGGAAGACTGTTACTACATTTTAAGTAAACGTGTTTATTTCTTCTAACAAAACAAACAATGTGAGCCAGGAGCACAGCAGTGCTAAGTGCTCAAACATGTGGGGATGCTGAAGAGTAAGGGAGGAATTATATTCTCTTGCAGGGAAGAAAAGGCTTCTTTACTTCACCACAGGGGCAGGTGAGAAGTGCCCAGATTTAATGCTTCAGACCAAGGAAGCTCTGAGCAACTTGCCCTAACTCCAACCCTAACCCTGGGTGGGACTTTAGGTCACTTATAGCCCAGGCCAGTCTATGATTCAGTTTCTTGCTCTCCAAAGATACTTCCCTTCCACTCCTGAAATATTCCCTGTTACCTGCTTTGTCCTGCAGGTCCTTCACATTTCTCAGGCTAGAGCCACCCTTCTTCATCCTCTTTCAGCCAAAAGTGTCTCCCATGCTAGTGTTAGTCCTTCACTTTCACCAGAGTGGTCTATTCACCCCATCTCTTGTTTATGTGCCAAATTATTTCATTCTATTTTTAGTTCATTCTTTTAAACTTTAATTCCAAAAGAAGATGTAGCATAAATGCGTGTGTTTGTGTGTGTATGTGGGCGCGCACACGCATGCAAAGGGAAATCATGGGCACTTTTTCTGGATACAGAAAAGAGAAGGCATCAATCAGCCTTCCTATGAGAAATCACTGACTTTCAGGTTTCACAGGGGCCATAAAGATTATTTGCTACTCAATAATGTCATTATTTACACCAAAATCAAACCTGTCTTGGCAAAGCTTTGGGAGGGAGGTGACTAAATGTTTTACTATAAAACAAGGACTCACAAATGGATGATGGGAGCCTGGAACTGTTGCACGGCCACTTTCTACTATAGAGTATTCCATTGGCTTCAAGAGGAGGATTATAAAAGAGAAAAAAAATGAAAGGAAAAAAAAAAGAAGAGAAAACAAGCCCCACGAGGCTTAAGTTGAAATTAAGAAAATGTGTGCAAACATTTCACCATCTTTTCAAACATCTCTCTTTATTTTTGACAAAAATGTCTTCTTTCAGTGAATTCAGCATGCAGGAGGACAGTTACTATGTTGGTACTTAGTTTCTTATTTTGTTTTATTTATGTAAACAAAGCATTTGCATGACTGTTTGCATAAAGTTCCACACAGAATTTCTTACACTGCAATGTTTTCCCAATCTTTTGTCAATCATCTGAATCTCTGACATAAGGTACTGGAAAGTTCATCTTACCTTTTTTAAAATACTTCTTGGGCTTTCATCTGCTTTCAGGAAAATGATACAATGTTTTTGAGAAGACAAGTAGAGAAATCAATGGAAAGTAAATATAATTCAAATCTTTAAAATAACTGAAACAGTATTTAAAATATTATTTAAAATACCAGATAAATATTTTTTCTTTGTAAGGTACCCTTTCTTTTTCTCTTTTGCTAAAAGAAGAGCTAGCTGCAACTGCAATTGTGCTGTAATTTATAACTATGGCTGCATCATTAGGCAAAAAAGATTGCCTTGATGAATTCTTACAGGCAGTGAAGTAGTCCCCAATTACTCCTAGAACCTGTTTTATTCCACCTAAATGAGCAGATATTTTAAAATTCTACTACTACTTTTTTTTTCCTGAACATTAGGCATCTGGGTATAGAAGAAGTTGAGACATCAATGCCTTGCAAATGGTGCAATTGGTCATCTAGAACACATTCAGGTGAGAGGTATCTATTACACATGCTTGTGGAGATTAAAATCTTTGTCAACTACAGTCCATTTTTGGCATTTTTATTATACAACTGAAGCACAGACACAAACTCTGGCATTTCTTAAACAGACTATTTTGTTAAAAGCCTAAATTCTCAGAAGACCAAAGTCATAAATGATGTAATTGGTTTTTTTTCCAAATAATTATTTTACAACAAATCTGATCTACTAAGAAGTTATATTAAGGAGTTATACCACATGCAATGGATGTTCCCCAAATAAACTATTTTTGTCATATTGGACACTAATTTTTAAGTAAAAAAAATCTCCTGAAATAAAAGGAGCAAAATTCATCAGTAAAATTGTGTTTCATTTCATCAAAAGTTCAAATCCTCCATTAGAAACTGATTTTTTTTATATCCTGTGGTACCATTAGAAGATTTTCTTAGAACAGAATTAATTAATTAGATGGAGCCCTTTGTACTCTCAGAGCCTAACTTTGTGCAGCCATGAAATTATAAAGCCTCGCAATACATGAATAATAGGTATGTTCTATTTCTGCACAAATAATTTTAGCTGAAATAGAACTTACTTCTCTGGGTGACTTGACTAAATGCAAGCAAATTTTACTCTACTCAGATGTATGTGGAGTCCTCATGATTTACTCCTGTATGTGATTAGTGTCTTTTTTAGTCTCTAATATCAATTAAAATAGCTGAGTCTCTAAGATCTCTGTGTAAAGGGGTGTACAGACCAGAAATGGAAGAGCCTTGGCAGAGTAAGTTGCCATATTTCTTAATTCTCCAGGGAACTGTATCTGCTCCAAAGTGTGCATGTGGCCAAAGACCAAATGGGCAGGCCAAGAGGTTGCCTTGACATAAAACAAGGCTTGGAGCATCACATTTCCTATCTCGCAGGAAAATGATAGTGCTTTCTTCCCACTTACACCTTCGTGTCTTTATAAAACCATTTGCGACTCGAGGTCTTGGATCCAGCTGCTGCTTCCAAGCAAGAGCAATTTGGCCGACACTCTGCTGACGGAGCAAAAGATGCTCCGTACGCAGTGAAAATGTGAAGGCAAAGGACCATCACAGGCATATCCCGGCCTCCTGAAAGCTGTCAGAGTTCAGAGTTCTCACAGCCCCTGTAATTGTTCTCCAGCAGAACAAACCTTTTGCTTTTTGAAGAAATGAAAGGGAGAAGAGCATCCCAAGAGAAAATTTGCAGGGATAGTTTCTGCTTTGCATTGTTCTCTCCATTTTTCCTCACAATAGGGAAGAGCTATCCCCACATGTTTTTTATATCACTCAAACCTAAAAGAAGATAATCACTGAAGTTGTTGACACGTTGGTTTTTTCATTATCATCAGGGAAAATTTTAGTGGTGCATGATGTATTTCAAGCTATTCAATTATAGCAACTCTACCTTCTTAAATCCGTTGCTTTCTTCAAAGAGCTGCTTTAACTGTTCCAAGGTGGGTGAGTGCATTTTAGATGTATTCATTATGATTTGGAATCACAGAAACTACACATTGTAATCAATTCTAAAGCAGACAAATTGGAGCAATTATTTAATAAGGCTATATGTTTAACTGCTTAGAAGTCTACTGTGGAATTTAATTCACTGCAGTGCTGAGGAGAGTGGGAATAAAGGACACAACAGAGAGAATTAATGTTGCAAAAGTGATGTTCAACAAGTCTCTCTCTAGATTTGGTTTTTGCCATTAAAAAAATCAAGAATTCACAACAGGTATGCAGATTTTCTAAAACAGAATCCCACTTATGCATAAAATAACTTTTTTATGCAGTTTTTACTCAGCAGCATTTTTATATATTGAAGGATAGTTGAGTCATCTCATTGCTACTTATTGTTTGGCATCATTTTTCTAGTTATACTCCAAGTTGCATGTCAGATAATATATCAAGAAAATTCACATTCTAATATTCCTGCAAAAGCTGCTTTAGGTTTTAGTCCAAACAAAATCCAATGGATTTACCTGGACTAGTTCCAACAGTGCTTTTGGATGATTTGTCTGATCTTGAGTTAGTGCAAAAGCTAGACAAGTTAGCCCTTAATTTGCTTCAGATAGTCATAGCCAATTCATCTGTAAGTACTGGCAATCCCACAGGAGGTAGTTGACATCCTTAAGACCTTACAGAAAAGGATAAATGAAATATGAAAGGAACATATAATACAAAGTTTAATGCTCTGGCTTATAATGAAAGAAGAAAGAATCAAAGTTCTCATTCCCAAAAACCCTGCTCTGGCCAGAAACCCTGTAATTTGAGGTGAGAAACACCCACACACTTTTATATAAATATAGCAAGTCTTAATGGGATGTAGAGATGCTCTGGAACAAATGAAAAAGAGAGAATTACAGTCCAACTACCAGACCAGTACATTGAGTCTCACTACTGAGCAAACACAGGCTAAAATAAATGTTTCTCTCAAGCTTTCTAAAGCAACATTTTTTAAATAAACAGTCACATCCTTCTGAATACTAGTAATGTAGGAGTCAGTCTCAAGATGGTTTATCAACAATCCAACAGTGCCATCTATCAGGTTTCATTAGAATTATATTTTTTCATAAGGGAACACAACTGTGTAATGCTAAACAACTGCAAGATTTGAACTACAGAAAGTCTACAAAAGACTAAACATTTATCATCGATACATTAAAATAATGCACACAGGGTTCTAGGTAATCATAAAGATATCAAGGTGAAGGGAGGTGAAATAAAAAAGGCAAGATTAGCTTACCTTTCCAAAAATGTTACAACTATTTACTAGAGAGCATTGGTTGTCTTCTTTTCTCATGTGATAGTCAAGTGATTTTCTGGAGTTAGAGATTTGAAATCCTCTCTGGTACTTAGCATCCAGCAGTCTTACAAATAGAGTCTGTATCATCGAAAATGCTGAAATGAGGCAGTTCCATGAACACCGTTATTTTTAAAACTTAGTATCTGAAAAATTATCATTAGCAAAAAATGTGTTCATTCTCCCAAAAAGTCAGCAGACAGGATAAATAAAAAGTTATCCTACCATAAAATTCCCAAAACCACGTAGGATGCAATTAGAACTTCAGAAGTACCAGACAGTTATGTCACCCTTAACTTTCAGTTTAACATACAAGTTTTAGTTTCTTCTTCCTTCAATGAAGTAAACTACTGTGTGTAAACTTAAAGTAATCTAAATAAAGGGAATGTGCAGGTGAGTCAGAGGACAGGTAATACTCCCAAGATGAAAGGTTCAGGTAGGAGAAAGTAGATGTCATCTGAACAATTAAATAAAATTATCCCTTCTTAAAATACATCAGGGAATGAAGCAGAGGTACTTTTTAGAAGTCAAGTGGAAGTACTTTCTCTTAAACCAACCTTGGAACTGACTCATTGTAATTGTGTTCTAGCAAATACAAAAGAATATAAATATCACCTATTCAATAAGCACAAGAGTTCTCTGGGGCTCAAGGGAAAAGTGAGTCGATTCCACTCCTTACGATTTCTACACAACTTGCAACTAGTTGCAGCTGTACAGGGATGGTACAGTACAGATCTATCACAAACAGATATGCAGATTTCAGACCTTCTATGATGAAGTAGGACTGAAAATCAGATGTTTCTGGTCTTGAATTTATGTGATGAGTTTTATTCCAGCCCATGAGTTTTATTCCATCTATTCATGAGCAAATCAGGTTAAATATTACTTGAAAAATTCTATGAAATTCATTACATAAATTATTCAGTAATATTTTTCTTACTTTTGCCAAATTTATAGAGATAGTAGAACAATTAGTAAATTATTCAGAGATATATTAATCTCTCTTCTAGGACACTGTCACTAAAATAGTCTATATTGTATGCAGAGTATGATATTCTTTAGTAAGATATCCAAAGTTTTTTATAAATTCAACTGTCTGACATTTTTGATAATTCATGTCTGTTTAAAGCGACAGTACTATAAAGCAGGTTCCTGCTCAAAATGTCAAGATTATCATAACAGAAATCCTTCTTTTACAATGAGTAGCAAAATTAATTTGGTGATTGCATCTTAAATAATTTTTCTTCTGTTCTTTGCGAGACAAATTTATCAGGAAGATTTGTCTTGAAGAGTGTACTGACTGGCTTTGACTTGGACACCTCATTTTCGGACAGGTAAACTTGCATGAGACAAATTCCATCTGATACTTTGGCACAACTGGACTGCAGAAAATAGTAGTTAAATCAATAGTTTTCATTATGAATAATACAATACTACTTTTAAAATCTACAAGAAGTGACATTTTCAAAAGCCCATAGTATTGGTCTAATTCTGCTCCCATTAATGTCAGTGGAAGTTTTAACACTGACTTGAGGGAGTAGTCAAGAAGCAGAAAGGGGGTGACCAAAGGCTTCCGATAAGGAAAACTTGGCAGCATCAGCTCAGGACTGAGGGCTTTAAAAAACTCATACCCCAAACTTAAATTATTCTTAGCTATTTTCATGAATTTACAAAGTATTAAAGTGAGTTTCATAAATAAAATTACTGTGGGTCCATATGTTTACTTGGAACTATTCTAGGGAGATATAATCTAAATAAGAAAGCAGTGGTTTCTCTTTCCCCTATAGCAATGCCTATTCAAGAAAAATTTTGGTAGAACAAATCCTAAAACCTCCCTCAACATTTTATTTCATTATTTCAGCTGAGACTAGAGTTTAAACCTTGTAGGGTAAATTCAGGCAACATGTGTGTTCTTTAATGATAGTAAAACATCACCCTGAGCCTGTGTTTAGTGCAGAGAGGACTGTGTCAATTGCCTCTTGTGCAGGTTATTCCTTCAGATTCAAGACTAGTGTACCTGAGATGAAGGAGAATGAGGTCACAGAAGGCACCCCACAAATGTATTTTGATCATAAACATTTTCTGCTTCAGCTAGATATGTTCATGATTTCTACCATACATTTTTGTCATGTCTACCCTATTCTATCATATGACATTCTGTCATAATGAGCATGAATTCTGTCATCTTTGGGGAGACCACAACATGGGCATTCAAACTCTACCCTTACATTTCCTCTATTCAAATGTAGCACAATAGTCATGTATCTAGCTACAATATACAACCAGAAATTGACCTTCTGTGTTTTTTGTCATCAGTGAAAAACAAACAAACAAACAAAAAACAATCATAACAGTTCTGAAGCAGCAATTGATGAAAAGAGAGTATTCTTTTAAATGATTTAAACAAAAAAATTCCTCTGCAAATGCAAATATGCAACAATCACAGTTCTAGCAGTTGGGTAGCAGTCCTCTGTTTATAACCAAACACATTGATATTCAATAAACAGTGCTGCATAAATTTCATCTCCCTGTAGGGAAAATTTAAACTTATTTTATTATTCCGTTGGAATATTTTAAATGAGAAAAAAATGAAGATAAACTGCAGTTGACCCTAGGCATTACAAATGCCATTAAGACTCTCGCTCTGCTAGGCCCATCTGTTGCTTTTCAGGCCAGCTATTCATTAACCTTATTAGCACCAGCCCCCATAGCCTTGAGCTGACATTTCCCTGGTTAATATGGAAAGCCCATTTCCTAGCACACATGAAGAGGCTGATTAAAGAATTTTTATGAATTTTCTAATAGATGCAGTAGCATAGAGAAACAACAGATTTGTATTTTCCAAATTCAATACAAAATTCCTTTCTACAGGCTTCTAGGGGACTGCAGTGTTTTTGTATATTAATATGTAGCTTTGCACAGTTACTGTCCTAATCAAATCAGCAAAAAATCAGTCTTCTTGGTATCAGTAATAATCTCTGTCTGTTGCAGCAATATAAATCCAACTGGTATAGTACTAGATTTTGTACTAGATTTACTGATGAGCCAAAAAAACCAACAGTAAATGTATTCATTCAACAGATATACCCAGCATCTTAAATTAATGTGAATACATAAACTGTTTATCATATCTAACCCATTGATATGAAGTCACAATAAGGTGAATTGTTTAGTACTTAATCTCAGTGCTTTTTCATGCTGGGTACTCATGCAGGTTTTTTTAGTCCCATGGAGAATGTTGTGAACAATTAAATTTGGAGTTTGCAAAGAGTGTTTTTCTCTCTCCATTTGAGATTAGATACTGCAAGCGCAAACAAAATTCCATGTATTTCTAAACCTGCACATAATGAAACAAACATTTCAGAAAGCAAACAATACCAATTCCTTTCACTTTGGCGGTTTGGTGGCAACAGCTGCCACTATTTCACACAATAAAAGGAAATTATGACCTCTTTTTTTGTCAAGAAGTTGTTCTCAATTTTTTTCTGAAAAGTCTAAGAGTGAAAGTAAAAAAATTAATGGGTTAACCTAGACAGGGACAGTACAGCAGCCTTTCTCAGTATCCCTTTGGCACTTCTGATTCTTCTTGTATCTGTGGCAATACAAGGTAATTTCCAGATAATTTTTTCCCATAAGTGGAATGTCAGGATAATTTATAGAGGTGCCCTATTCTTCCTGACTGGTTTATTTAGTGAGAAGTAAACCTTTACAGATTTTAAAGCTAGAATTAAGACTGTCTTTCCTAAAAACACCCAATTCAGCAATTCCTCAATTCAATTAATTAAAAATAAGATCTGACCTACAGAAACAACTGCAATTACTGTAGGTAGAATGTACTGGAAAACATACAGCTGCCCAAATCTCTTTTAGTGCAGTAACCTATTCATCAAGTATTCTACCTCTGTTAATCATTGTGTGTCTTTTCTCATGAAGTTATCTGTCTCTACCACGCCTGCCCTAAGCCTGTGTTAGACACAGCCTTTCCTTTCACATTTGAGTCTTTTTCAACTGTCAGCAGTCCAGCAATAGTTGATAGGCAAAATCAAAACAATAATAGTCATAAATGGTTATGGTCTTAATCAGAAACCAGTGAAATCAGTGGAAAGACAGAAACTCCGTCGTTTTTGGAATATAAGGAGTCCACTGAGTGTCTTGTGCAACGGTGTGTGCACTGATAATGTTACCTGTGTACACCTCCTCCTGTTGTCATCACTGGGATAATCTCTTTCAGCTCAATGTCTTGACTTATACACACCTGGAGACCGAGCCAGCACCTTTATTTCCTTGAAGGAATCCCAATATTTACAAATGTCAAGTAATCAAAATGTCGCTATTTAATAGTGGTGCTTTAATGCAAAGACAGAAAAACAGATAATAATCTGTTTCTTGAGGAGTGGCTAATAGATATAACTGAGGACACTCAAAGATAATCGTGAAGTAAAAGGTCTTAAAAAAGAACAAAAAGAAAAATAACTAGTTTTTTTTCAGATGTCAAAAACATATTTAATTCGAGAAAGAGAATAATAAATGGATCGACTCATTCACTTGTTTTATTTATGTTATCACCTTTAGTTGTCAGTATTAGTTTAGTTCTTAATACTGAAAAAAGCCAAACCCTATAGCATGATAAAATCTTGCTTAGCATTTCAGTGAGACACAGAGGGAGATGAAAAGAACAGTTTCTGTCTGCTCCTCTGCCTTCACTCCCCTGCAATGTGCAGAGCCACAAGATGAAGCTCTATAACACAGAAAACTTTCCTAGTTCTGGTGCCACTGATGTTTTCACAAATGCTTTGACTCCCAGAGAAGCAAAGCTGGAGATAACTCCCACATCCTAACAGAACAGCACATTGCCCAGCAATCACGAAGCAGCCTTTATGTGCGATTTCATATAAAAATATCAAGTACCAAAAAAACGACGTTTCACACATAGGAAGCTACTGGGGTTTCTTCAATGTAATTATTCCTTTTTCTCCTGCATATGTAGCTCTTTCAGCTTCTGGGGCTATGACAGTACATTTATCAATTTGCCGGCTTGAAATTTGCGCTTTCCCTTAACTTGCATAATGCTACATCACAATTCCGTTCCTAATTCAAAACAAGATTTCTTTTACAAAGCCCTGTACACACAGAAGAAAAGGCTCTGTGCCTTTTCCTTTATAACTGAACAAAGATAAAATGTAGAAAGTGTGAGAAAGATAAAATGTAGAAAGGTTGAGAAAACAGACATTCTTATTCTCAGTTTTAGATGAAATTTTCTTCTTTTTGTTCTGCAGTGCTTTGTTCTCCACTACAGTAATGCCAAGCCCAAAATAACACTCCAACAATTCTAGTTAGTGCTGTTAAGAATTATCTAGGTAAGCATTAAAAATTAATATTGCTCGGTGTTTTTCCCTTTTTTTTTTTCTTGCTAGACAACCAGAAGAATAAGGAATCTGCAAGTTTCTTTCAGCAAAAGAAAGAAAAACACAGAGATTGGTTCAGTTTCAAAACTATTGTTCACTCACTTTTGACTCTACCGGAATGTAGGTATTTTCTTTGGGGCATTTGAAGTACATCTCATAACCAGCAGAATGTGTATTTCTTAAATAATCTCTTTGAATGCTTATTACTCAAATACCAAAGAAGCACATTCCATCTAGAAAAAGAAGAGGGCATGTCTTTCAGTCTTAAAAGAACTGAAGAGATGGACTGTCAAGGTTTTAAATGTGCAGGCAGCAGGTGAGTTTGTCCTGCTGATAGCAAGAAAAATCAACCCAATAACAACCATAAAGCCCTTGTTGTGAGCTAAGTTATGTAAATTGAAGAATGCCCTTACTGTCAGCAGGTATATTATTTCAAAGAAGACAGACAACTGTGTTAATCTCCCTTCTGCTTAATCCCTGTCTCTCCACAAATCATCATGTCGACAGTTTAAACAGATTTAGATGTGACTGAAATCAAGAAAAGGAGATAGTCTCAGGATGCCGGGGCTGATGCAGCCCTTCAAGAGGTAATTTTGTTTGTGGTAGAGAGAGAACACGGGAGAGAGAGTAAATCTAACAAATCTAACAAAGCAGCCCTCTGGCCCAGCCCTGAGGATCAAATCCAATTCTACCAAGATACACATTAAGCCCTGTCTATCACAGCTTTGCCCTTGAAAAGACAAATAATGATGAGATTCACCTCGTTGTGCTTGTCTCTGGAGAGAGGAGACAGAAGACATTTAAGGATTCTGCACTGTTGCTCATTTTAAATGCCTTTTATTATTTAATTCTTACCTCAGAGCAGGGGTAAAAAAACCAGTTAACTCTGTTAGTTTAACCACTTGTTGTTCCTTAAATAAGAAGCAATAATCACTAGAGTAGTAGAAACAGTGTAGAATAGAGGAAGTGGTGGTCAGTGGAACAGTGGCTCATGCATCATACATCTTGATCAAATTGTCTTTTGCAAGATGCATCTTTTATACTTCCTATTTTGGGTGAGAAACGATTTCTACTTACTACTTTGCTGAAAATCATTGTGGAAAACATTTTCAAAAGACTGCTGGGAACTGTAAAAAAAAGAACTGTTCAGTTTTTAATATTTAATTTTATAATTTTCTGATAGTATAAAAGTTAGACTCACTTATGTTCCTTCTGTGCCTGGACTGTGTAAAAAGCAGTCCTTTAGCACTATTTTTCAGTACCTAATAGTCAAATTTTAGATGAAAGAATCCTTTTCAATAAGGTTTATTAGGATGCCACTCTTGAAGATTTTAAAGAAGAAACTCTATCATTAATCACTTTAGCTTTAACTCTTATCTGATCAAATTAACATTTGCAAGACTACACCTAAAATAACAGAAATAGTCTTTGGGATAATCTTAAATGCAAAGAAAATTATAATTACCTGGGTGGTCTGAGTGATCACAGTTTGCAATTCTGTGTCTTAGACAAAAAACCAGAAAATTAATTAGTTCAGATTAGTAATACTCTTTGAAGATGAATAGCTGTATGAAAGTGCTGAGAATTATAACAGTTATTAGATAGCACAATAAATCTTTACTCATGATTAAAGAAAGCAAGAGTTTAACTGAACTAGAGGGGTCACCACTGTCTGCAATTCCTTGGGGCAACTCACCAGGGTGTAGCTGGGGGGTTGAGGGGAAAGCTAAAGAAAATCTGGTCAGATCACGAGTGTGCAAGATTGCAGGGCCTTTTGTGAATGACAAAAAGGATGCAGTCATTTGCATCGCAGTGGCCAGGAGCAAATCTTCAGCTTTTGCAAGAGCAAAATCCTCTGTCCCTTTCTCCCAACAAGTACCATTTCCCTTCCCATCCCCTGCTGTGGGGTACCTCCTTCCTGAAGAGAGGCCCATAGAGGGAAGAGGTGGGTTCATATCGCAGTATGGGCAATGGAGCTTGTGCTTTCATTCTCTTTGGAACATTCCTAGTCTCCTCTGAAACCTTCCGAATCAACTTCGGTTGAAATTATTTCTGAGAAAGACTTCTGGGTCTAGCAAATTAGTTTTGTAACATCAAAAAGGACTTTATCAAAATTACTCTGACCCAGTTCTAGATGGTTCCCTCCTTGGACCTTGGAGGTGCCTTATTTGGTAGGCACTGCCTCTTCTCAGGCAATTGCTGCGGTATATTTTAGCAGGTTTACATTTATAGATGTTCATTCATTGTGTCCTTTTCAATATGTTTCCATGTCATTCAAATATGGTCCTGTGTGGCAATTGCCACCTAGAGATTTATTTTAAGGGATTTAAATTATGTTTATAACACCTGCCACAGAATTCATTCTCAACCAAATTTCTTAACTTCATGAAATACAATTTCTAAAATGCTTATGATCATAGGAATGAAGGAACTAAGGGATTATAGCATGTAGTATTCAAATTACATTTAATAATATCAGCATATACTATATAATATTAGCATATAATTCAGTTGAGAATGAATTGACAAATTTAGATTCTTCTCCTGTATTGTGAGCTACCTTTCCTGGAACTAGTCATAACTCAGGCATATTAGAAGAGTCCTTAACCCTGTGGCATTTTACGGACTGTTGAATATTCATAATTTAAACTATACATTTTCTTAAAGGAGCGCAAAGAAGCAACATAATGAAATTCCTATTCATTTATTGCTTCATTTTCATGAGGGTATGCTTGTGTTTGCAAAATCAGAAATGGCATTTTACTAGTACTTTCTCATCACTTTTAAAATTTTAGACATGAAAACACACTAGTGTACTACTTGGCCTGGATACTTGAAATAATACTCTAACCTTCTTCTCCAGGTGAAAAGCAATTGCTGATGGCAAGTTAAAATGTATTGTCCTAGACCCCTTGAACTTTTACTTTTTTTTTTTTTTTGGATGTGCACAATTAATATGTTTAGAGTTTTGAAACTGGATTTATTTCAAAAAGTATGAAAGTTATGAATCATTGTACTTATGTGTTTAGTGGCTCAATGTTTCAGTCATCACACACACAAATGGCTCTAAAAGTCAGCAATGAGCAAAAGTGCAGACTCCTTAAAAGTAAAAAAACTAACACCCTGGCGAGAGAACTGGGGTTTGCAAAGACTAGAAAATTTAGTGATAATTAAACCCAGTAAGAGGAATAGTCACAGAGTTAGTTAACTAGCCAAAAAGACAGAAGAAAGCTGTGCCAGCCCTATTGCTCTGAGCTATTTCTGTAAAGGAATTGTCTCTGCAGAGATACCCTGCTCTGCTCTGCACTGAACTGGGGACAATTAAGGCCGGCGGTCACTTTATGTTGCTTGTAGTAAATGCTACCTTTTTAGACCCTAAAGCACAGAGATGTGGCTGTCTGCAGGGGCTGCGCCACCTCCAGCGTTGTAGCAGCAACAGCTACGCTCTATAGCAGCAGTGCTAAACAAGAATGCCCTCTTAGGGTCATTAGCCCTCCTATTGCCCGGAGGATACATCAGTAACTGGGTGCCGGGTGGGAAAAGATGAATAATGCATCTTTCCAAATGCAAATAATATAGGATCTGTCTCTGTCTGCAAAAGCCCAGCACTGTCATGAAATCTGTTCAGCCACTGTTTATTCTAAGCCCTTTTCAGCCCTGAAAACCAGCCTGCAAGGGCGTGACAGGGAGAGGTGTGTACTAAGTATTATCTCATGGCACAGTCAGGTCCATTCTGTGTTGCAATAAGATATTTTGAACTATTCTGCCAACCTTTATGCTAGGCTAGCCAAGTACTGTGTTCACTGAAGAAGGAGGGTCAGAATGAAATGGTCCAAAATGTTAAAAATATTTGAATGAACACTTTGCTTCAATACAGACAATAGTCACATCTCCCAGGTGTGATCACAGCCAAATCATACATATCCCACCATCTTCATTTCATGCTTTTGCATTATTAGATATTCCAGTGTAATTCTAGCCTAACAGGTAAGAACAAAGAAAAAAAGGTAAGAGCCTGGATATTGCTGTATCAAGCTTTGCAGCTGAATTCCTTGCTACTGCCCTTGTCTGGCACTGACTTCTTTAGAGCAGTTGTATTTTATGTACCAAGTGGAACTATCTGCCAGCTGAAATACAACTTGCAGTGCCTTGGCCTTGATTGCTTTATATCTTATGAAAATATTAATTGCCTGGTAGCTATCTTCCTTCATTTTTTTTAATTAAACATTTTCCTAGGAAAGTTTTAATTCTTGCAGTGTGCCACATATTGAATCTTTTAAAATAACCTTCTTGAACTAAAACTAATACAGTCATTTTGGCTTTTTGCCTTTTCTCATATTTCTAAATTTTATTTCTCTCTTCTGCAATCTAGATAGCACTGATGAACAAAAGGAATTGTCTTAAAGCTCTTCTGTTCAGTCTGATTTCTGCATGAACTTTATTATGATGTTTCTATTGTTGATTCTTGTTCTTATTACACAAATATCTTTATATAGGCAAATTCTAATGAAAGCAAGCCTGTTTCCAGTATCTGTGAAGTCCTTTTGTTCATTACACTGAGAGAAAAAGAAGAGAATGTTATCTAGAAAGCCAAGTATAAAGTACAATGAGCATGCCAAAATTTCACCTGGAGGTTTTTCAGGTTTTGATAAGTAACACAAATAATTGTAGAGTGCACTTTTGACTCTTCTCATAGTCCAGATTCTCCACTTTAAACAATTCAAATTTCAGACGATCACTGTTGCTTTTGAGGCGTATGCACAAATATAACCAAAGCATACACGTACTCCAGGAAGATTTTTGGTGTAGCACATTCCTTTGGTATGTTCAAGTCTAATCCTCCTAAAGTTATGCACACAAACGATCACCCTGAGAAGTCAACTCATGCTGTAAGTGGAAAAAACCATGTTCCAATGCAATAACATACCCTAGAAGAAACAGAACCTATGTAGAAGACAAAGAATATATCTTGCACTGTAAACAGTGTTTAAGATAGGAATTGTCAAATTTCCTTTGTATTTCCCTTCCAAGCAGCTCTCAAGAACTGCGCGGAAAAATGTGATCACTAGCATGTGATAGAAATGGGAAAGGAAGCTGATATCCCAAGATTATCCCATTAACCCAGGTTTTCTGCACTAACCACATTATGTAGCAACAACAGCCCAACTCAGCTTCACAGAGTTAATGAGATGAAGCAGAAAGGGGTCTTTCCTCTTGTGTATAATAGCAAAGACCTAACTTAATATCTTTGTGATCATTATAAGTCTTAATAAAGTAATTGCAACTGACTAACGTTCTTGATGTAATGCTGTTAGACTACTGTAAGGCCTTTGACTTAACACATTTTGCTTAAAAAATTAGAGGAACAGAAACCCAATATGAAACCTAGCAAAGGATTAAAACTGGCATATAGTTTCCTAAATGGATACAAGCATCTCCCACCTTCAGGAAGCCACCTCACCTGCTAGGTGTTTGGCTGCCTTGGTTCTTTCTGTGGATATCAGAGAGAAAAATGTGCCTTGCTTACTCAGAAATAGCCTTGGAAAGAATTACCTCAGTTCTGTAAGGAACTTCGGGAGACTGGTAACGAGACAACTAAGGTTGCAATCCCTCAGAGAGAGAAGGCAAAATAAATATCATTATTTGCTCAAGAGTGAACAGCAGTTAGTTTTTTAACATATGCTCTGTTATATATCTGTGATTGCACAGAATTAAGGACTTCTAGGGGATATATAGTATTTTACTTCTAGAGACCATTGTGTGTGAACAGTAAACAATAAGAACAGATCACTAACACTAAGATTAGATCATTTGCTAAAATGAGTATCAATGTAAACTCTCAGTATGGCTTTGAGTACTTTTTAATGTATTTTAATAGATCTAAATGCAGCCAGTACTTACAAAACAGAAGAATTTTTCTCTTTTGCCTATCTGAAGACATAGGTATAGCTAAACACAAACACCAAATGCAACAACATGGTCAAAACCAGTCGCAAGACCCTGTTTCACTAAACAGGAAATTTTTTGGGAATAAGTAACACACCTGTATTTCTGTACTTGGCAGTGGAACAGCACCTGTGGGGTTATTGTGTTGTCCAGCTCCAAGGCCTGCCATATTAGAAGGCTGCTGATAATGCTGACAATGTTTATACAAGTTCTATTGATCAGAAAATACTTCTCACAGTTCATGTCCTTCAGTAGCTAGTTCGTTCAGTTTTCCTTATTAAAGGGAAGGTTAGGGGATTGCATGCCCAAAGCCCCTGTACCTAGATGACAAACAGGCACTTCATAATAGCAGATTCATCAGTCCAGCAGGTAATTCTGTAATGAGATCAAATAATCTAGATGGAGCAAGCCAAATTCAGATTGACTATAAAGCACTAAAGACTAATAAAATATTAAAATAATTTGCTACTGATTATGGCAGACTTATCTCTGGAAACACTTTCAACAAGATTTGTTACTTTTCTAAATGGAATACTCAGTTCACATGGGAATTAATTCCAAAATCTCCAGTGGACTGTGTTATGCAGGAGGTCACGGCAAATGATCACAATGGTTCCTTCTGGCTTTTATGTTCTATGAATCTCTGGACTTGGTTCAGTAAAATGAGTACAGCTGCCTCGCTGCAGGCACAGCACATAATGGACTGAGCTTTCTCCTCATCACTGATATGGAAGCTCACATTCAAAACTCCCAGCAAACGGTCCACTGAAATGAATTATTATTCCTCTAGTTACAAGTGGCTGGTGCATAACTCTGAAAACTCTATGTTGACTCTAACGTCTAGACATCATGAGCCAGAATTAAAAGAAAATTTAAGTACCTAGAAGAGGCAGTCTTCAGGGTTAGAACACAGTTCAGCAATGACTTGTAGTTGGTGCCAAACCCAAGAAATTCACAGGATCTTTCTCTGTAATCAGATGAGACATGTAGGCACCTGAGGCAGGTGACTCCAAATCTCAAGATAGATGCTCGGGAGAGTTGGAATGATTTGTTGCCTGGTGGTGCCTTTCTCCCTCACTGACTGTGGTGTACCACAAATACCTTGCACAGACTAAATGTCCAAAGGGCAGAGAGGGAGGCGGGTGAAATCTGAGAGTATTTGATTAAAATTCTCCTTCACACTCTCAGTGGTGTTACCACTGAAAATATGAGTGTGTGTGTATATACATGCCAGCGAGGAAATTAGAGATCACTGCTGTAGAAACATTTAACAGATTGATAAACCAGGCCAGTTTCCAACTTCAAAACAAAGTTTGACTAGATTGCTGCTCATTAACAATGCAAATTCACAGTGGTTACTTCATAATCACCATGAATCATTATCTAGACACACTCAAAACATTCAGTCCTTACCAATCATATCCTCAATTAGCTGTGACTACTCAGTGCTACTGAACTGACACAGTACAGTTACCTGGCTGACAGCCATGGGCCTTGATAGCCTGGAACATCTAGTCTGGGATGACCCTATCTAAGAGCTTTTCAATAAATCATAGAATCACAAAATCATAGGATGTTAAGGATTGGAAGGGACCTTAAAGATCACCTAGTTATAACTACCCTTGCCATGGACAGGAACATCTTACACTAGACCAGGTTGCTAAAGACCTTTTCCAACCTGGCCTTGCACACTGCCAGAGTTGGAGCATCCACAACCTCCGTGGACAGCCTGTTCCAGTATATGACCACCCTCACAGTTGTGAGGCTTATGACTTCAAATAGACCATAAATATTTATTAGGATTTCAATACACATAAGGCCTAAGATCTTGCAAAAAGCATTAAATTGAAATCACTTAACCCAGAATTTAAACAATATCTGCTATTTATTGTAATTTTAAATTTTACTTCTGCTACAGTCAAAATAACCATATGAGCAAAAATGAGTCATCCCTTGTAGTTGAAGCCAGACACTTATTTTTAGGATAAATAAAATTTCAAGAAGTTTGTTTGTAGTGACAGGGATTGCTTCTTCCTCAGCTGTATAAAGGTAGATATAATTTTTTCCATTCCTAATAATGGACACCAAAACCAAGGGGTTATTTAAACAGAAGTTCCAGTTTTATGCAATTACAACATGGTGTTGCTCTATGTTGGACCAAATAAGCAAAAGCTTTACAAACAGATAGATGGCTTACACGCACCAGCACAGCTGCTGTTGTCAATCCATACCTGCTCACTGAAAGAGCTGACTGTAGGGATGACATTCTTTCCAGGTACAGTCTGCTTGTCAGCAATCACAACAGCCCTTCTGCCTCGCACAAAGATGCTTCATTTCTGCAATACATGTGAGAGTCAGGGAAGATAAACCTTAGAGAGTAATGAAAATTGTGGTGTACTAAACACTTTAAATTCAAGCCCATAAAACTGCAATGAAATGAGAATTCAGGAATGACTAATGGGTCTTTCAAGGTTGTGGAAGGACAACAGTGTAGGAGTACAGGTATGTGTGGCAACTTTTCTGCTGAGTTAGAAGGTAGTTGTTCACTGGTGTGAGGGAGCAAAGGAGCAGCCGCATGAACTAGAGGTAAGGGAAGAATGCATTCATTGTTTACTCCATCAACATCACAGTGGCCGCTGATGTTGACGGAGTCAAGATAAATAGGAAAGCAGCTGGTCATCCCAAGAAAGACAGCATAACACAAGATAAGGAATGTGGTAAGGACACAAGAAGGCCAAAATGGTGTACCTTAAATTGTAATCTTAAGGGTCAGTTTTGAGTACAAATAACCTGAGAAATCATAGAATCGTTTTAGCAATCAGTTGAAGAAACAACTCTGGGCACTAATTTAAAATGTAAATGACATACTGCGACCAACTCCTTTCAGTTTGGTCACTTTTCTCAGACTTAGTCAAAAAAGAAGCAGAATCAGCCTCTGACATTAACTTTTCTGACAGTCCTGGTTCGCTGATGAGAAAAAGTTAAAGCTGAAACCTACAAAGTCTATTGTTTATCCTATACTATAAGAAATTGCTCTTAAACTGGGTAAGTGAATGGATTTGTAGATGGATGAATGGATGGAAAGAGAAAGATTATGTGTATGTGCATATACTTATGCACACACACAGCTTTCCTGCGTATAGAAATGCGTGGGTACACATAAATCAAAAAACATATTAACTACAGACAAAGCTTAGTTCAGGCAGATGCTGAGGGAATGTACTCAAAATGAAAGGAAAAAAAAAAAGAAGGAAAAAAAAAAGAAGGCTATCCTGAAGTTAGCTGACAAAGATCCATTTCAAACACTGTGGTATGGAGGAATAGGAGACAGTTGTGGAAAATAGAACAGTTTTCCGTAGTAAGAGAATCTGGTGCTGTGCAGTTGATAAGGTAACAGTTTTGAATTTTGGAATCAAAAACAAAGAACTTGAAAAACACAGAAATTAAATTGATACAGTACAGCATATACAGCTTATTAAGCCAGTAACAACATTTCTGTTTTATGCTGCTGTTTTAACCACAGACTTTTGCTTTTTAAACAAAGCTCCTGATCTCATGCAGGGTTAGCCTAGATTTTAAATTCTGATAGAAACAGTTTCATATGTTAGAGAAAACTCAATAGATGGAAAATAGATTGTTTTTCTTCAGTGATTATTTTGTTCCACAGATCACGGAGTTGCTAAAGGCAGTGGGACGCTCCCCTGTGGTGCTTTTTGCTTGGTATTTGTCAAGTGAGTTGCAGAGTTGTTCATCCGGTACTAATAAACAATCTCATTAATGCTGTCTGAGCCCTGCTGCCTGCTCCAGCAAATCTGTCCAAGCCTTCATAGGCTAGTCACCTTTACTGCAGCATACTCTCCCTTGTGTGCAGGGAGAGCTCCTCCTCCCTGCTGCATTCCTGATCTCCCCAGCTATCTCTCTGTGGTCCCAGTCATTAAATTAAAACAAAAGGATGATGTAGAGAAGCAAACATACCAATTTCACAGGTATATATTGCGCTCACAAATTACAATATAGGAAGCCATATGATCCAGGGGACTGATGATTTTTCATCCTCTGATTATTCATGGGCCTTTTTTACTCATTGCAAACAGTCCATTAAAACTAGAGAGAAATAGGTTTCAAATCCCATTTAAGGATACTTCAGATCACAGTCCTCTAGGAAAATCACATTGGTTTGCTCTGCTCCCTCCAAAAGCAAACAAATCTCAAGATTCATTCTTATTGTCCGATTAGACGCTCCTCAAAATGACAAAACCTTGCCCATGAGGACAACATTTGTGTGATAGTGGGTCCCCAGGAATTCCTACTACTAGTAGAAGGAAGGTGAAATAATAAAACTTTTCTGGAAAAGGTCACTTAAATACAGAAGTATCTAAGGATCCTTGTATCTCTAAATAAAGAGGTAGATAGATAGCCAGTTCTGTTTTCTGTTTTGTTTTGAGAGTTTAAAAACTTTATCTGGGGTTTCTCTTATTCAGTTACTGTTTTCATTGTATGTTGAGTCTTTTATATTGTATTTGTGCAATAAGATTACAGTTCAAAATATGTTTCTCTGAGTTATGAGAAGAGGAAACATTAACGACAAAATGAGAAGTCAGACTATCCTTATAAGAGGTTTGCAGATGTAAAAGCACTGAAAAAAATGTACAGAGCAACTATATAATGCAAATATAAGATCTGAAGGCTCTGAAGCCTCCAGAGTGAACAAACTCAATGATAGAAACATGAAAATAACAAGAGGTCATTACAGAGAATGTTTCTGTACAGCCAGAAATCTCAGCTCCTGTTTTGAGGGCACAGCTACACACAAACCATCCAGATGACAGATTTCTCTGGGATCAAGGGAAGGCATTCATGTGTGTACATGTCACATCATCCGTCTGCTTAGTCCATTCAGGTAGTGAAATTTCACGACCCTACTCTTACAAAATTGTGATGGCAGAGAGTCATTCCTTGCTAACTAAGTCAGACTGAATTCACAAAAAGTGATGGTTCTTTCCAAAGGAACAAGAAGATAACTGCTTAATGAGGAGCCAGGTAGTATAGTTTTCCCTCCAAATCTTGCTTAGAGCAACTAGGGCATCTGGATTTTTGCAGGCTTGCTTGGAATTATTCATGTACATCAAGAAAACTCATCTATTTTATTCTCGTAAAATACACTTGGCAATTTATTCATGGCAAAAGGGGGAAAGGAAGATGCTTCTTTACCATTAGATGCTGCTTCAGAACTGAAAAACAGAGATTTAAAAGTGGGCTGAGTTTCATTAATGCCATTTCTTTCCTGTATTCTCACCTGAAACTGCATCCTGCCTGGTACAGCAAACTGAAGAGCTGTTACGTGACAGTGACACAATCACAGCCATGCCTAGACCCACCATTCTGGGTGGGTGAAATGGGAAAAGCCTCATATTCTCCTGTCTCTGCTTTCTAGCATTAGTTTTTTACTAAAAATATATTAAATATTAACAGTTTTTCAATATTGGTATTTTTTAAAGAAGTAATCACATGTGTAAAAGTTTTTAGTATTTAGTTCTTAATGAATATATGTGTCCTTGACATAGAAGAGTCAAATTTTAGCTAAACCTGAAATAGTTCTTCAATGCCTTCATAAGTGGAATTCATGTGCATAAAAAGTCCATGAAGTACATGATAAACCCCTGGAAAACAATAAAATACATCCCACATTCTTAACTAAATTAGATAGTTCAAGTATAATTTGGTGATGAACTGATCATCTTTTTTCTACACATTCATGTCTTTTATTAGGCATCAAGATGAAATAATAGCAATGCATGTCTCTGCTGAATAACCAGAGTCAGTTAAGCCACTTCAATACAGCCTAATACATAACACTCTACCAAAAGGAGTGAGAAATTAAAAAACATCAAATAAAACCGATTTATTCCTCACCAATTTTCTTGTTATTGCCATTGTCCATTTTGTCTCTCACCATTCCTGCTCATTTTGCCAAATCCAATTATGTTTTGTTCATCTGTTTTCCTATTTCCATGTTTTGTGCTTTCTAGTTATTTTCATCCTTTTTATATCATCTCTATTTTCTTCTTTTCCTTCAAAATTCCAGTTTAAAGGATTTCCTACATTCTTCATCCTTTTTCTATATAGGGATTCATTCAGTTTCTGCAATCTCCTGCTGAAATTTTCGATGCAATCTTGTGTTCAGAATATGTACTTCAAGTATTTATTTTTCACTTTTTCTTTTTTTTTTTTTTGGAAAGGCATTCACTCATGCTTGTGCTAGATTGTTCTGCTTTCTAATTTTTAATTCCAGTAGACATTAGTAGGGTACCACAGATTTGTTGTTAAGTTGTCAACCATTTAATAAAACAAACAGACAAAAACAAACAAAAAACCCAACACAGACACAGATAAGGAAGTCAAATGTTTGGGTCAATTAATATTAAGATTTTCAGCGTGATTGAACAACTAAGGGGAAGATCTCAAGTTTAACCTATTAATCAGCTGCAATTTAGGAAAAGATTCCATTCTTTACTAGTACACATGTGCAACTGCTTGCATTTATTTCAGTTCTGGTTTTCCATACACCAGACCTTACTGACTTTGAAATATGCAGGTCTGCACAGCATTTCAGAACATTTTACGTAGCTCCCTGGTTTAGCAGTGGCTGCCACATTTCAGTGAGGGAACATGCAAATGAAACAGCTCAGGTCTGGAAGCAGTAAAACTACTTCTGGGCAGCGCAGCCTGTCATTAAATGGGACCCATCGCCCCTTGCATAACTGAGCTACAGAGTAACACAGCAATGTGTCACTCTTTCTGAGTCCCAGGATCCCCTCCCATCTCTTCCACACTGCCATATGTCTCTGTACTTACTATGAACTTGGGCTCTTCAAATGACAAAAGATGTGCTCTTCTTTAGCAGCATGGCTGATGGACTTTTGTAACCAGAAAAGCTGAACACATATCAATAGCATTGGTGCAATTTTGCAATATTTTACGAATATTTAGTTAGGTGTTAAGTATGTGTGTGTGTGTGCTCGTGTTTGTTTGTTTGTTTACATTATTGAAAGAATTTCCAGGGACCCTGAGAAATAAGTCCTTAAATAAGGATGCCTGTGTGGTGGGGAACATATCAGAACTGTATTGAATTACCATCTGGAAAAATATCATTGAGATGCCAAAGATTAGAAAATGTCTTAAAGAATCTGTATCTGAAGAAAATTCACTAAGTTATCCTAATATCTAAAAAAGTTTAGCTGCCTATGAAAGGTTTTCCACAGACAAACAGCATATCTCATTAATGCAAGCAGGAATCTTTGGAAGCAAAACCAACAAACTGTTTTGACAGAGTAGATGAAAACACCTCTGAATTGCACATGCAGGACTGTAGCAAACACTGCAGAAATGCACAGGGATCCCTTTTCTTTAAAACTGAGTATGCAGAATTGATTACTGTGATGTGCAGTATAGTACTGCTGCTTATGTTTGGTATTGCTTGATCATATAGGGGAAAATTGTCTCATATTTCGGTCTCCACTTTATGTTCAATCTCATTATCTGTCCTTGAGAATTAGTTGTAAAATTTTGATGCAGAAGTTGAAGTATTATCCAGAAATGCATGAAAGTTCTGTGCCTCAGCATCAAGACTCAGCAACTCCATCCAAGGGAGCCAGATAATTTGTAATATCCTTCTATGTCAGGAAGCTAATCTAGCACGTCAAGCACGGGACTACCTCCCAGGCTTGTGCTCCACCGCAGAGCTGACGATCATGCAATGCCCATCCAAGCACAGTATGTATGTTATGTCAGCACAGCACTGCCCCACAGGACAGGAGAATATCCCTACTAGAGCGCTGACTCTTACAACAGCTGTGTCCTGATTCACACAGAAATGTTCCTGAGCGTAGCAGACTACAGGCAGCCCTGATACGAGTGTATCTACAGGAATCCATCATTCCTGAACCTGCTACACTTTGCAGCCTCTGCAGTGTTTTTGCAGTGGGCTGGCCTTGTCCATCTGCCAGCTGCCCACCCAACTGCACTCTCACTGCACTCTCACCACCCTCCTCAATAGGACTGGGGAGGAAATACAATGAAAAAATTCATAAACACAGGGAGATCACTTACAAGTTACTGTCACGAGGAAAACAGACTTACCTTGGAGAAAATCAATTCAATTTATTGACAGTTAAAATAGATTTGGAAATGAGAAACAAAGATTAAAACAACACCTCCTCACCTTCAAATACTTTTTCTCAGGCTCATCTTCACTTCTTCATTCCCAGTTCCTCCACCCACCTCAGACCTTGAGTGGCACTGGGGGATGGGGAACATGGAAGTATTTTCCTCCTTCCTCTGCATTTGTGGCATTTCTTTCCCCTTCATAAATATATTTTCACCACCAGCATGGTGGTGGGTGGGCTGGAGTTGGCTGGGGTTGGACCTGTCCAGACCAGGGCAGCCCCTGCAGTGCCTGGGCATCAGCACCCACCACAGGAGCCATGTGCTGGCATGTAGATCTGAAAACAAAGACACGGACAGGATCAATGGGTTGCTCCGGATCTTGACTTCAGTGTGGCAGAGCAGCCTCAGCCAGTGGCTGCAGCTCGCTGTCAGCTGGACATTTCCATGGGGTCTCTCCGAGGGTGCAGGCAGGGAGCAGCAGCCCCATTAGCAAATGGTTAAACACAGACACAGCTGAGCAGAATTTTCTTGACATTTATTTAAGTATCTTCAGGTGTTTTTGTCATTTTGTCCATGATCAGAGAAATATACTTACTACTTGAAATGTTGCAATTTTTTTACCTTTTTTATCCCTTTGATTTGTTTATCTTGCTACGAGGTCAGCAGGATGTTTTAGCTCAATCTTGTTTCTTAGATCCAAAATATGCCACGGCGTATACTGACAAATGTACAACCAAAACTCTTGCAGCCTTCCTTGGTGCAATAGCCAAATGCTTTGCAGCAGTAACGACATTTGCACCATTTTATATTTTAATATAAGCCATACAGCTTTATATGCTTTTAGGAATTGTGTAGATCCTGAAGGAATCCTATCTGTAGGGGTTAAGATGTATCTTTAGTAAGTCCATTCATATCAACATATTCTTCACCAGCTCTGACTTCAAACTTCTTTAGGAGAAGACCAGAAGCTAATCTAGACAATTCAAAAATGTGTTTGTTTGCCCTCTGAAACTTGCACCAGGGACATGAAGTCTCTTAGCTGAGACAGGTGTTTACACAGTACTAGATGGTTTAGAAATTGTCATTGAAATTAGTCATAAATTCCTTGTGGTTGAATATATTCAAGACTGATATACTATGGATTCTTCAGTGGACTGCTCTGATGATACCAATGATTTTGAATGTAGGAACTATAGCTTTCTGCAGCTATGCAGCTGCCTTTTTTTCCTCATCTAAGATTTACGCAAAACATCCAAAACCCCAAATAGAATCCTTGAGTAGGCATTCTATTGCTGAAGTTCTTTGATTAAGTCTGTATATTGGATAGTCTTCTCTGAATATTGCAACCTTCAAATGTCTGTATAATACTTAAATGGCCCTTAATTTAGTAGCTGGACTGAACTAATTATCATGAACATCAAAAGGTTTACAGAAATACAGTCATTAAATATTTTTCCTTTTCCCAGCTTTAAAAAGCAACTCCTGGCTTTATTAGCATAAGTTTTCTCTTTAATTGGGTGCTAATGATGGTGCTTTTTCAAGGATTTTCACTGCTAGTACCTTGGGGTAAGTAAACATATAAATAGCTCTGGTAAGCTTGGGGGATGAAATCTCAGGTAACAGCATCATTATAGAGAGGATATGCATTTATGAGTACTTCCTTAAATTATCATTGGTGCTTTATATTTCAAAATGACTTATAACATGACCAAAGTCCTTAATATATGCCCAAACATTAAAGAAAAAAAAAAAGTTATTTTCTCACAACTTCAGTCAACCTTTAAATAACTGTTTACTGAATTTCAGTGATGATGATGCTTGTTTTTTTTTTTTCTTCACAGTGAACTCAGAATGAGGAAGACTTCTCCAGCAGCAGCCTCTCAAGCAACTGGAATGTGAAGAAACAGGATCTCAGACCAACATTCTTAATACACGTTTTGGTTTTCCATACATTTAATTAAAGACTGTTAGCTCACTATAGTCACAACTGATGTTTATTGGTATCTTGAGTTCTATAATTTACATTGCATGCTACTTTGTAGGCAAAGATTCCAGGGAAGTCATCAAGCTTCTGTCCTTCTTCCTGGCTTAAATGCACTGAGGTGAAGGCTCTTCCTTTTGTCTTTTCATTCTGGTAACGCAGGAGGATGTGGAGGAGTGAGGGCTGTCACTGATGACATTTAATGCCCAGGGTTTGTCAGTGATGGAGCACCATAAGCACTGGTCCTACCCTCCCTCCTCTAATGGTAACACAAGCCATTATTCTTTAGGAAACCCATAACAGGCTGCTGTCACCGACTTCCAGTGTGCAAAAGCACTGTCCTACACCAGAGACTGTCTCTGTTCCTGTTCTCAAAACGTAATTACTTCTGCTTTGAGATTCTGGGAGAAGAACAAATAAAAATGTTATTAATGTGTTTTATGCACTGACCTTAACAGCAGTGACTTTAGTTGGGGAAACATTACTTTTTAGTATATATTCTTGCCTTAAAAAATGCTTCATTCTGTGTAGCAGTCTTAAACCTTCCCTCAATCAAACAATGAAGAAACGTAGTAGAAAGTGAGATACAATTCAGCTAGTCTACAGACTTCCTAGGTCAAATTTTCCTCTAGAAGAGATTTTTAAATACAAAATTTCTGCCACTCACGTAAACTTGGAACTCTCCATTCTGTAAGAACTCTGGCATTTTGATCCAGACAATAAACAGCCTAGCCTATGAAACAGGAACAGCAGAAAAAGCAAATTGGAAAAGGTAACACTGAAAAAGTTAATCTTCAAATTTTGTATCTGTTTAGAGAATTTTATAGTTTGCAAAAAATACTTAACATTTTCTTCATAAATGAAAAACTGAGGGTGATTCTTGTTTTGTTTCTCATTAAAAAAAAACTTCACTGAAAGGAAAAAGTTCAAAGGAAACATCTAAGAGAGGTTATTGTTTTCCCTTAACACATCACCAGGTGTTCCAGCAGTAGGGGAGTACTCGAAATAAACACGGTCTGAAATTAAGGCAGCCTTCAACAGACTTTCTCTGCTCTGTGGAGTCTTGAAATTTCCATGGCTGCTGCAGAATAGTTCCTGTGGTACTGAATAAAAAATAAAGTGTCCAAACTTATACCCACTCCAATGAAACTGTTTTCTTTTTATTTTTCTTTACCCCATAAGCCATATAAATATAGAACATAATTTTTTGAGGTCATTCTCCTAACATTACTGTGAAACTACTAACAGTGTTACCTCCCAATGCTGAAAATCTTCCCATTGAAAAGATTTTCTATAGGAAAAAAAAATAAAATTAAAAATCATGAATTTTAATGATTTTACTAAGCAAATTCATGTTGTGTTGTTTTGGTTTTTTTTTTCAGGGTTGGAATAAAGCAACCTTTGTGACTGAAAAAAATTTACTTCCAAACACTTGCCCGCACTTTGAATAAGGTGCAGTGATAACAATTTGCCAGACTGAGACCTGAACCTTATTCTCTACAAGAGAAAAGTTTTCTTACTAGTCTCTTTGTGCTTTTAGCTATAGGAATGCATCAACTCCTTTAACAATGCCCTCTGGTCAGCTGGCTTTCTGCACTAGGCATTCTGCTCCAGACAGATGTGGGGAATATTAATCACGCTGGTGTTTTACCTCCTACTGCCCTGACCTTCACTGGGGAAAGTGAGGATCTCAGAAACAGAGTATCTGAAAGAGCAGATTAATTTGGGATGAATCCTCTTCATTTTGGGTTAGATCCCAAACCAAAATCAATCCAAAGACTGTGCTGAAGCCAACAGAATGACATTATTGAAACCAGTCGAATGTCTTTCACCACAGCAGACTCTGCACCCTCAGGAGAAATTTTCTTTTTTTCTTTGCTTATAGGATGTTTGAAATATTAAAAACATTAAAGTAAGTATTCCCATATTGTATGTCAAAGATACAATTTAGATTCTTTCAGAGTCAAACTAAAACTGTCATGATTGACACCTTGCAAATTTGTCTGTAAATAGTAATTAATTAGATTCTTGTAGGCTATTTCTCAGGTAATTTTGCAAACTACCTTCTTCCTATAATTGCTGTACTTTTTGAGCACCTTACTAGCAAACAGTGTGAATATATGAAAATATCCACTCTCCATTTCTTATTTACAAGGAAGGTTCTAAGTACATCAAAAAGCACAAAAATCTGTCTCTAAAACTTAACAACATAAAAAACTTAAATGATAAATTAAAAATAAAATAAACCGAAACCCACAAAAATCCCTATAAAAACCCTGAATATTGAAAACAAACTAGCAATGGTCTTGAATGCTCTTCATCATATTTCAGCTTTTGAGACAGGCAATGCAGCTGCTGGTCCCATTTTACAAATGAAGAAACTGAAGCAGGGTTTTGGATTGATCAGGGTGAACTGCTTTTGAAAATGAGCCAAGCGTTGGGGTTCAAAGGCAAGAGGGAACATTAACAGTCCCAAAAGCCCTAGGTAAAACCTCAAATTATATTCATCTACCTCTTAGACTCTATCATCATGTAATGAGCTAATGCCTCAGAGAAAACTAATCAACCCTTGTCCTTTCAGGGTGATTGCAGTGACAGCTCCGTTTTGGAAAGCAAGAGACCCCAGCTCCAAACCAGAATGCAGTTCTCCAGGCCATGCAACCCAGTGGAAAATCTCAGCAACAGCTGTTTAGCCAAATTTGTGTGAAAGTAATATAATTTATGCCAGTGTAAATGATATAACAAATCCTCACAGATTATTTAACTGAACATGATACTGGAAGTTGGCAAGAAGCCTTTCTGAGAGGAGAAAAAAAATTAATTGGGAAGTGTATTAATGACCTCTGTTTTTTGACAAGGAATAAATCTTCATGGGACTATCTTGTCAATAATTCATAACTTCCTCCAAAAGCAGCCACAGCTGGGGCAGGAGCAAAACAAGCTGCCCCACTAATGAGCTTGAGCTCCTATTTGAAGGAATAGCAGTGCCAAAGACAGGACATCGATAAGGCTCTGACGTGCGGGAGAGGAGAGGGGCTGCATGACTGACCAACTGTAGTCACTTCTCAAGACCGAGGAGCACCTTCCCTCTGGGGCAAACTCATGTATTGACATGAGCTCACACCTGCCATCAGAAAGTCTCCAGTGTGCCAGGAGCTCATGGCTCAAAATCAGCTCCCACATTGCTTGGGAGGAAAAGGAGTAACAGCTTCCATCCTCTCTGTCTGCTGAGATCCTGTCACCAGTGCCTGACTCAGCCCTGGTCCTGAAAGGAAGCTGCTCCACCTTTTGCATTCAGTGTACAGACCACATTTTCACTCTCCAGGTTTTGCAGAGTGTTAGCAGCCAGAATCCCAAGCCTGCATTGGGCAACTCTTCCCACAAGAGTGCTTCATCTCTCTAAGATGAGAATTGCAGAAAACTTTGGAAACCAGAAGCACCACAAAGCCTCAATGTCCACTTGCTGCCATGGCTGTCACCACAGTGGGCTGGCAGCTCCCCAGCAAAAGGGGCACCACGACGGCACGAGCACAGGTTCCCCCTGGGCTCAGCTCCTGCCCTGGCTCCGGGTCGCAGTGGGGGCACACACACCAGGCACACCATTTCACACCAGTTGGGTGACTGCTCAAGCTCAACACCCATCCAGAGAATGAGCCAGGCACCAGACAGGATTTTGGACACAGGCTACAACAATGATGAGCACTTATCGCCATTTTTTATTTGCTTTACTTTCTGAATACAAAAGCTATAAACTTCAAAAGAAGAAAAAAATATTTTACTATATTGGGTTTTTTACCCCTTCCTCCTTGTCTGGAGAAACCTCCCACAGCCTAACAGGGAGAGCCGAGGCCCTGTATGGAAGAACTGCCAAGGGACACTTAGGAGCGGCAGTGCAGTATGAACATCCAACTGCACCCAACTCTACACTTCCCTCAAAGTAAAATAAAGTGGTGTTATAGTTTGGGTTTAGAAGAACAAGTGCTTTCCATGCTGTTGCTATACAAATCTGTTTGCAATACAATGGGTTTTTCACACAGTAATTAATTTTAAAAAGCATTTTTTTTTAGTAATAATGTTTTTTATAATAGTTTTCCCTGTGATAACCTACAAATCTAAGTAGTTGTTTAGGAAATTCATGTCCTCTGAAGTGATTTCTCTTTTAATTTGCCTTTATTTTAAGCATGTTTATCTTGCACTTCTTAGTGTATGCAATAAATAAAAAGATAATATTGACCATGTATGTGTTTACTGCAGAGAAGCAGTCTTAATTTAATTATTCAGCAAAGAATGCAGCTTTAAATGCAGAAATACAAGCTAGCAGTGTACTCAAGGTTATAAGAAGGGGTAAAAGAAGAGAAGAAACTCTGCTCATGCATACACACTATAATGTTTCTTTGGGCAGTTTGGACTAAAAAAGAGCTCCTGCTGGGGCCTTTTAAGAATAAAAGCAATTAACACAAATCTCTTGACTGTTTACATTCTCAAGGCCTTCTCTCTCTCTTATCAAAAGCAATAGAATAACTCCCCATTAGGTCACAAGACTTAGACAAGACCTTTAATTTTTCTGTCACATTTCTACACTGTTCACACTGTTATGCAGTTATGTTGTTTTGCAGGCAGTAGAGATAAAATGAGAAATTATATGGATAGGTTTTCTTAGTGATTAAATTACCTCTTTATGAACTTTTTACACAGTTGTGAGGTTCAGGTCTAATCATCCACCTTCTGAATCAGACCTTTCTTTAATAAGCATGAAGGAAAATTATTGTAGCCTATTCTAAATTTATTTCACAATCAACTCTGTCAGTGGAAGACACTACAATTCAGGAATATGGCATTCTGGTAAGCTCCTTTTTTTTCTTTTTTTTCTTTTTTTTTTTCTCAGAAGTACCAGCTGGAATGTGCAAAACATGATTTTTCTTATACATCCATAACCAAAAAATATTGCAGGTGATGAATAGAGGTAAGATAGATTTATTAAAATACTTTGTCTAATATCTCATGAAACCTTAATATCTCCAAAATTAATTTAAATTGGAATAGTAATAAACACAACCATACAAAATGGAAACTATCCAAATCACCATAAATACACATCAGCAATAAATACCAAAGCTTTGATTTGTGGGGAAAAATATTGAAGACTCAGTTTTCTTTAAGGTTTCTCTGTCAAATCTGGAAAGTAGTAGGAAATTTGTGAAACAAAAGAAAGGTATCTAGGGAAATTTGAAATGTGATATCAAAAAGTGGTACAGCTTAAGGAAGTGCAGTCTCAAACCTCTGAGTAAGACTAATGCAAACCAAATCATGAAAAAAAGAAGAAATCAGGAAAGCAATTACATCAGAGTGGGTCAGAAGAGTAAGTTGGATTTCTTCCTTTTTCTTCTACCAGTCTTTATTCTTTCAACTAAACCTGGTGAGACACAAGTCACAATGATTGCTGTGATCTAAAGAAAGGTGTTAGCAGGTCTTTTTGGTCCTCAGAAGCCTTCAGCGACTCAGAAAATATAAAGAAAATCTAATGCGAGAAAAAATAAAGTTGTTAATCTTACTTCTGTTGCCTTTCTCCCAGATAATTTCTTTTTCATACTTAACTCTGTAATCTTGTCATTTCGATATCCCAAATCCAAGCCTTGGAAAGATGAGATCCTCTGAACGGTAATGAGTAGGTGCAGCTTGTTCACTGAATGAATACAGTCAGATTACAAAATTGTTTGTTGGATTTTTTCGCTAAGACGAGCAAATAAGGGTTTGTCATTGTCCAGGTTTTGAAATAATATTTTAAGATGGGGGAAACAACTAGACAACCAGAATTCCAGGGCTGGTACATGGCTGTGACACTCATGCTCTACATGCACTCCTCCAAACACGTTCCCAGAGTCTTCTGCTGCCCATTCCTGAAACGATTTGCAGAGAGGCTGATTTATGCCCTAGGACTACACTACCAAGCACACTCTGCTATGCAGACCAATCTTAAACTGGTGTGATGGTTTTAAATCTTAGAGTGCCCCATGAGACAGATGATCAGCTCCTTCCAGAGTGTGTGCACACCATGGTGGCAATGCTGAATTCAGTGGAATGAGACGAGTTCTCAAACCTGAGAAGCTGCAACCATGGTGACTTCTTAATGCTGACAGTCACCTATTTAGTCAGTACAGCTCTACTGCTGACCCTTACAACTCTGGTTAGCCTGAGGGTGTAGCCTAAGTGAAGCTTTGGTAGGATTTAGATACATCAACCCATGTGTCCTCATTCTTTGAAGCATTAGGTACTTGTAACAGCTGTGGGCAGCCAGGCTGCTGCTCAGGCTGCAAAGCTGGACCCAGTGCAGAGATGTTTAGTAATACGATAGTATCTACAGTATTAAAATGCCTAAATTTCCTGTCTGTCCAGGCTGTTCTACATCTGAAGTGGAGCTTCTGTCTACTCCTCTACCACTTCCCCAAGACTGGCGGGAGGGCTGCTCACCACCAGGGTGGTGACTTGTCAGCTGCTGCTTCCCTTACATCCTCTGACAAACACAGCTGGGCAGGTGGACCTGTCCCTGAAGAAAGTCTGCCAAAAGTCTGCCTCTGGGTGGATGTGTCCTAAACCTTCCTGAGAGAGAGAGACCACTTGTAAGAAAAAACAACAGTACTTTCAAACTCTTAACTTTCCCAGAGGATATGTGTTTTTAAAGAGATTATCAGAGATTTTAATGCTGAGGGGACAGGGTAAGGTAACACACTGAGCAGACAATGTGCAGTATGGGGTTATGCCAAAGACTATTGTTTGCATTAAACATACACAAACCAATAAAAGATGTTCCTACTTCTAAACAGTCTCTATACTTTAAAGAAGATTGTTTCAAAATTTGTTGCTTGAGCTGAAGTAAAGAACACTGGAAACTGATTAGACCAAAGGAATGTGCACTACTGGAGCTGCTAATTTGGAGGGTACTAAGACCCATCAGAAGTGCCTTGGGGTCACTCACAGATATGAGCACAGCACATCAGCCTTCAAGCCTCTTCCCAAAGTTGGAAACGGCAGCGAGACTATCAACAGAATAATTTGTGGAGGCACTCTCAGTCCTAGATTGCCATCTTGTGGACTGCAATTGCAGAAGAAAAATTTTTACCTAGACTTGTCCTCCTGTGATGGCAAATATAATGTATTCAAAAAAAAAAAAATTTTTTAAAGACTTTTCAATAAATCTTTAAGATCAAAGTAAGGATGTTAAGTGCTCCTGAAACAATCAGAGAAATTGCAGTTTACAAAAAAAATCAATAATATAATAAATATTTAACAGCTGCAGTGTTTTACCTTTACAGGGAAGATTTTTCTGTGTAAGAACTTTCAATAATTTAACCCCCAATATCCATACAGGTGGAAGGATGAAGGGATTGAGAGCAGCCCTGCTGAGAATGACTTGGTGCTGATGGATGAGAGGCTGGACATGACACAGCAATGTGCATTTACAGACTGGAAAGCCAATTGTATCCTGAGCTTCATCAAAAGCAGTGTGGGCGGTAGGTTGAGGGAGGGGATTCTGCCCCTCTACTCTGCTCTGGTGAGACCTCACCTGCAGTGCTGCATCCAGCTCTGGGATACCCAGCACAGGAAAGACATGGACCTGTTGGAGAAGTCCAGAGGAAAGCCAGTGAGATGGACAAAGGGCTGGAGCACCTCTCCTATGCAGACAGGCTGAGAGAGTTGGGGTAGCTTAGCCTGGAGAAGAAAAAGCTCTGTAGAGACCTTGTAACAGCCTTCCAGTACCTAAAGGCGGCTTATGAGAAAGATGGGGACAAACTTTTTAGTAAGGCCTGTTGCACCAAGACAAGGGGTAATGTTTTAAACTAAAAGAGGATAGATTTAGATGAGCTATGGGGAACTTTTTTTTGTTTTTAAAATGTGGATGAAGAAACACTGGAACAGGTTGCCCAAGGGGATCATAGATGCTCTGTCCTTGAAAACATTCAAAATCAGGTTGGATGGAGCTTCAAAAAAACTGATCTAGTTGAAGATGCTCCAGATCATTGCAGAGGAGTTGGACTGGATGACCTTTAGTGATCACTTCCAATCCAAAGTATTCTATAATTCTAAGATTCTATAATTAATGGTTTATAAATTCAGACATAGACATTTAATTAAATCTTTCCTCTTGGTAGATAAATCTCTTTCAACAGACTTTAGCTAGCAAAGAAGCTTTAATACAGGAAAACTGTTCACCTATCAAGTTACACAGGTAACTGATGTATTTAAAGAGGTTAGTGGGCATAAAGTATTGCATTTACTCAATATTTTGATCTGAAATATTTGAATATACTTACATCCTACTTAAATATATTTTAGAATGTTGATTAAAGAAACCTCACAAAAATAAACAGTCTTTGCTCAAGGAAAGATGTGTGTAAGAAAGATTTCAAGCAGAATTATTTGGATCAGGCAGTATATACCAAATATGCATATATGATCCAGCATTGTGTACATGATTTACTTAGTTTTACCATTGCTATACTTTTGAAATTGCCTGCTTTGTAAGCAGACTGCCTTCCTGGACTCTGATTGCTGGGCTTGGAAATCTCAGGCAGTTTGATGCTCCCTACAGTAGGGCACATCTGGAGAATGCAGGTTCATTATGGGGAATGCTGAGCCCTGCTCCCTGCTCTGTCATCTGCTATCAGAGACTATTTCATCCGAAGATAAAAGCTAAAAGCATTGTTTTATGTTTTCCAAGACCCTGCCATATGTGCGCTCCTTCTTTGGCCTCAAAATGCCAAATTCATTTGAGAAACAAATGAGCCTGGGTTGAAGGGGCCCCTTGATCAATAACAGTATATTGGGGATACATAATATAGAGAGTATCAAAATGGTAAATTATTGAAGACATACTACTTTTCTTTTAACATTTTGCATTTTGTTTCAGAGATATAAATGAGAAACAATAACAAGTTTGAAATCTAATCACAGAGTAGCAATCTAGTAACAATCAATTACTATCAACCTGATTTACATTTCATTTATGGGTTCATTTTCTTAAATGGAAGCTTTCTTTTAATATTTTATACCATATTGCAGTCATTTTAAACTGTACATTCAATATATAATATCATCTAGTTAACTGTTGTGGTGCAATTTTCCATAATATTTTATATAATGATCACTCATTCTCAGTTAACTTTGTCTCTGCTCTATTTACTCTGTTATTTATTTGGTGTAGTAATACAGAGGAGATTCTAAGTTAACACACACCACTTCTATTACAGAAGTTGAAAAAATGCAAATGTATTCAACCATTTGTGTCTGCAATAATCAGATGAATTTTAAGAGTGAACATTCATTTTGACTTTCCAAGTTGAAATACCTGATTTCAGAAGCTATAAAATTCCTTCTGTCCAAATTAAATGAATAGAAATGTTGGTCCACTTTGGAAAAAAGAATCATGAATATCTTGAATGGTCCATGTATGGAAGGTCGTTGTATTTGAAAATGTACAACATAATGCCTCAATGAACATCAGTGCACTTCTGCAAAGCTCGGGTCTATAATACAGAGGACACAGCACTCTCTAGAGCAAAGAGCATAGTCCTTTATAACAAGAAAGGCAAACAAACAGGCTGGCTCCCTTCCACCAGGCAGTAAAGTGTGGATTTGGCTAAAAAAAGGTACTCCCATGATAACATACTCGCACCTCAGAAGAATAATAATCATAGACCTCCACTCAGGTTGGAGGTTGTAAACAGAAGAAATATGCCATAAGCAGAGATAAGAGCAAACAAAAAATCCATCACTTCCTGGTGTTTGCTGTTGCAGTAAGCTTTGTCAGATTTATTGCTTTATCTTTATTCCAAATTTTGCAACTTTTCACTATTATCAAATTTCTCACACTAAAGCACATGAGTAGAAGTAGATGTCATGCCAACATGTTGTATGTTGTTTCCACTAGAAAGAACACACAGGAATAAAACCAATGAGCTCCCGAGATAGAGCTACTTGCAGCTTATACTTTATGTTACCACACAGAGAGACACAGGAAATTCCACACTAAATGAAAATTCCACTCCTACCTGATGTTGCAAAGAGAAGTATGTAAGGAATCCTGCTGTGGCCCACACTTAATAATTCCTCAATGAAATAAATAGGAAAATGAGGGCAGAGTTACTGTTTGCACATGTGAATAGTGTTCTGCAAATGCCAAAAGTTTAAACTATTAGTAGAAAACAGCTCAGGTGGGGTTTGCTCCTTTGGAAAAATATCTAACATCAGTAGAAATGTTTTAGATGTGCATCTTGGTCACCAACAGTATATACCTATGCTATTTCTGCTTTCAAGCAAGGGCTAAACTTCTCCACACTGAAGTCAATAAGGTTAATGCTAGGACTGTGCACATCAACAGGTACAGCTTTCTAGGGCTAACATACTTTATTTATGCAAAGTATTTTTTTAAATCATTTCAGCACATTATAGAGCCTGGTACTCACTTGGAGTCATTTTCCTCTATCAAAACGATTGAGATTTCTTGGGAATTTCTGTGTGCACATATTAATCATCTTCTGGTTGGTATGTTTGGTGCAGATACATGCTGAAATTCATTTTAAAATTTCCAATGATTAAAAAATTAACAGCTGTTTCTCAGAAATTTGCTTTTCTGGAAAGAAAAACTTAATCTGCTTCACTTACTTTAACAGAGCCTTTGTATTTACAAGGCCAGTGAACCACCACTGTGCAGAAGCTGATAGAGCAAAATTTCTTTGCAAACCAGATTTAAGTCTCAGCAGTTTCAGAATAGGCTTGAAAAGATATTTCTGTACCAGAATTCAGGACTTAAAAACCCAAAGGCTCAGAGGTATCTACTCTTGCCTGCAAAGGAATGTATTTCTAATCTCTCTGAATATTAAGCCAAGACATTTTTGTACCTACACTCTCTACCTGTGCAAGCAGATAATCTTGGTGGAAATACACTGATAATTTTAAATAGTGAGCCTTGCCATTATTACTCACAGGTCTATCACATTATGGGAATTGTCTGTGACCCAAAGATGAAAATATATTAATTCTGCATGACTATATATAATCTTTGCACTTTGTTGCTAGACATTTTTATGACTCATTTGTTGGACTCTTCTGGCGGAACAAGATTCTGGATTTCTCTCAATTCCTAGTCACTTCATGGAGAAATAAAGTTAGAGCTATTATTTTCCATGATCCTTTTGGGGCCAATAAAATGAGCAAGCTGACCAGAGCCCTGAGGCTGGTGATTTCTGTCAGCAATGGTATCAACATTCTCACAGAACTAATCACCACAGGCAGCCTTGGTCTGCTCCCGCAGACTCTGTTCCTGATGAAGGGAGAGGTGAAGGATGAGACACAGCTACAGTGCCCACAAAAGACTGCATGACACAGCACAGTGTGTTTACAGCAAGGCGTGTGTGCTACTGCCAGAGGAGCACAGCTGAGATGGAGGGATTCCCTGTCCCTGGGTCCCTGCTGCTGCAGAGCAGAACTGTCCGCTGCGCTCTGCGCAGGAGGGGCAGGGACTCCCATCACACTCTGTTCTCAAACAGCAGTGACTTTGGAGGAACAGCAGTGCCCTGGATATCTAAAAACAAAAAAAAAAGGGAAACACAGGGTACTACAACATAATTAAACTCTGCTGCTTTTACCCTAAATAACCCAAGTTCTGTCCTCAGCACTTTTGTGTTTGTGTTCTCATGAAAAGAAAATTATTTCCAAGTCCCGAGTAAACCATCTTTGAAAGGTGGATAGCAGTTTTTTTGCACCCAAAACCCCCATAGTTCCGTCTTAGGATCACATAAATATTTTAAACTAACATATTCAGGATCTCTGAGAAGAGCTGACCATCTGTCAGGAATAAGGAGAAATCCCTCCAGATCTTGTTTTGGACAGGAGGCTGTGTTAACCACCTGTCTGTACATATGTCTATAGGGACATTTGGGACCAGCTCAGTGTGACCTCTGTGTTCATTTAGATTTATTTTAACAGGCAATATGTTATGTTAAAACAAAACTGTCCCTGTGGCATCACCCATCAAACAGAATATATGCAGCACAAAGAGCAGGCCTTCACTGGGGGAAACACATAATTCTTTACAAAGTTGTCAATATCCTTGAGTTTTTATTCAAATCATAGCTGGAATTTCCCCTTGATAAAAGTTGGGTGCAGTTATAAAGGGCATGTTCATTAGAACGATTAAAATAGGATTTGGATGTGAAGTTAAATCAAGACTGACATAGGAAGAAACCACAAATTATTATATTCTGATCATTTCTGGTAGAAAAGAGAGAAACCTCCTGGTTTTAAGATGTGGATGTTAAGATGTAAGAAACTTCCTATGAAGAAAGAAGTTTGATGAGGTTTTGTTGATGTCTAAACTAGATTTGTAGGACATTTTTGCTCTCCTTTCTTTAAGCCTCCAAAATGTTTCCAGGCACATATTTTGTCAGATTGATAATAAGAATTACAATGTCAGGCTAGGATAAAAAGATTTACACTTCAACCACACACAGCTTTCCTGTTCAGAGCACTTTCATAAGAGTTCAGCTAACAGCAAACCCATAATAATGAAATAATTTCCTATTAAAATTACAGTGAAGTGTGCTACACAATGTCATTGTAGCATAACGATGTTCTCAAAGTTTAAACTACTCTATTAATTTCAGTATTAACTCTAATACCGATAATGTTATTTTAAATGTCAGTACCATTAAATATTTCACAATTAAAACACTAAGAAATGCGATGAGATTCATTATAAATATTTATGTCAATATTTTAAATATGGATAGCGTCAGGAACATGCAAATACTGTTCAAAGTAAAACATTTGTGTTTAATAGATCATGTCAAATGCCTTGCACATGAATAACTGCAGTTTCAATTGAGTAATTTTGCTTTGATCTTTTGCTTTTTTAACACAAAAACCCCAGCAAAAATAAGAAAATTACTTATTTGTGTAACTTGCCACTGCTTACTGAAGTGTTGATGATTATTCCATCTCATAAAATGGTTTATACTTTGGTTTACAACAAAAATAGTTGTGAATTCATATAGACTGAAATTTCAGCCAGAAAATTTCAAAAACCTTGACTCATTTTTAATGTGTGCCATTTCAGTTTTCCACTTGGAAATATTTTACTTCAGAAACTGCCTATCTTTATTTTTAACTCCCTGCAAGTGGGAAAAAGTAAAAATGGTTCACATCAGATGTCAAAGTTTTGACCACTATGAAATTTGCAGAAAAAGAGGGTTGAAATAGTAATATATTAAAAAAAAAAACCCAAACAAACAAACAAAGCAAAAAAAAAACCACAAAAAAACAAAACAAAAAACCAAAACAAACAAATAAACATAAAACCCCAACATTCTGAAATCATTTAATCAATTTCTCTGTTAGGTAGAAATTTAGAAAAATTCAACAAAATCTGTCAGCCCTCTAAACTTGAGTTGTGAAAGTATTACTATTAGGGAGTTGCTGGCCTGCTTTTCCCTTCTCAGAATTAAACACCAGCAGCAGTGTGTACTATCAGATTTTTCTCTTTCTGTTGAAAATGAAACCTTTCTTGTTGTCTGAAAGCAGACCCAGGTCACACTGCATGGAACCTCCCAGGTGACGAAGATAGCAGGGCTGATACTGCTTTGTCTTTTACTGTTAGGAGAATTAAGAGCAGGAAAGGGATAGGAAAAAACTGACTAGAAGAGAAACATCATCAGGGGAAAATAGTCTTTGAACATTTCTCACCCAGTTATTATTAAAAATGTATGTGCCAAGCATATATGTTTGCGTTTTTTTCTGTAAATCTTATTTACAGAAGCCTGAATCCTGCAGTCAGACTCATCATGTAATCACAGTGCAAGAGCAGGACCATAGCCATCACCCAGACCAGGAAGGTCAAAAACCTGCAATAGTTGTCAGGTGTATGCAAAACTCTTAGTAGAGCATAAAACAATTAAACTGTTCCTTGCTGGCTTTTCTCTATAGCTTTATGTCTTATCTTACAACACCCTTTTATTACAGCAATGTACAAGGAGGATGGGAAACAGCAGCAATTTTTTGGCCTCATTTAAGGGTCTTGGGACATGGCTAAAGGTTACCTGAATCATTACTTAACTTTGGTCCACTTCAGATATCTGTGCAACATAAAGAGCACTCAGAATGAATGAAAAGTCCCGTGTGAACAAAATTGTACAGGTTTATCTAAATGTGTATACATTTATAATTAAATGGGTGGACTCATTAGAACAACATTTTCTGTAATTAATTAGATACTGGTTTTAATTCCTATACCTCAGTGAACTGTTTTAAGTCTTTGCTTTAGACTCATATCAACAACAGAGCTGCAAATAATTGTAAATAATTTATATGCATAGATTAATTTGGTATATACTCTTAAGATACCTGAAATTGATGATTGTTCTGTTCCCTTTGAAGTAGGAATCATTTTACACTACCTAGTTCTGTAGCCTTGAGACTCCAACTGATTATTCAAATATGAAAGTGAAGCTGTACTATTTTGAATCTGATAAAAGGCACCACTCAGCCTTTGAGGTCTGTTGTCACTTTAAAGCCTTCATTAACAGTGGAAGAACAACTGTCTTAAGACGCCTGCTTTAGCATCAGGTCCCTCCAAACTGTGCTTTGTTGGTCACATATACTCCAGACTGATGGATCTGAAGTCCATCAGTGCAGTAAATATTAATTTAATGGAAAATCACCCAAAAATTTCAGAGGAAACTAGGGAATACATTTTAATATATTGGACAGGTAGTGATGAATTAGCATGTAGAAACAGCAGCCTTAGGAATCTGGAAAAGTAAGAAGTTAGTCCTAGCTGGTCAGACTGTGGGCAGTGGGAAATTATAGCACTCAGAAAATGGCTTAAACAAAAGAAATTTAGAAAACATAAATAAAAATCTTACTGAACAGCATCCCCAAACGATGCTAATTCTGTAACAGGAATGAGCCAGTAGTACATTTCAGCTCTACATTTAAGGAAGAAGATTCAAACCTTTAATCTGAGTTACAAATTGCCTTTTAGTTATTTACTCCAAGACTCTGTAAATGTAAGAGAAATTAAAACAATGAAAATATCTACATTATGTGTCTGATTTAAACCCAAGCTTTTCACTTAAATTCCTTTCAAATCTACAGTTAATTGCTTTGCCAAGGTGACCTTCACTCTGGAAAGCCTCAGAAGGTCGGCAAGGAGACCCGTCCATTCTCAACACGCTTTAAGCTCCCTGGTACACAATATATTGCATAAAATAAGAACTGGAACACTGAAACTAACAGCCTTTGTCGGGTGAGTACAGGGTCTGTCTGGGTCAGCACTGCTGTGTTTTTCCAAAGCAAAGCCTCACAGATAAGCTTAAATCATTGCGGTTAATTATTTTGCCTGTGGTGAGAAAGGTCTTTTGCAGAGATGCTGAAGTTGTTGCTCTTTAAATTAGCAATTAAATATTTATCAGGCAATAAATCCAGACATTTTATATCCCAGGTTTGTTCCCTGGACTATAGAGCGAGTCTTTGAGGACACAGTTTAAAATTTGCCAGAGCTGAGCAGCTCCAGCAGAAAACAAAACCGTAACGACCTGCCGGCACTGCGACCATGAAGACAGCAGTGAAAGCATTTGCCCTAGACGCTGCATGGCTGTGTTCAGATTCCTTGGCAGACTCAAGCACAGCACAGAGCTCACACATCCGTCCTGGATGGTCATTGTCAGCCTACCGGGATCACGAGAGTCGCTTCCTTGATGGCTGGGGGGGACCGGCCCTGGCTGGATGCCTGGTGCCTATCAAAGCTGCTCTGTCATTCCCCTCCTCAGCTGGACAGCGGAGAGAAAATGTGAAAAAAGGTTCCTGGGACAAGAGAAAGATGGGGAGAGGTCACTCAGCAGTTACTATCATGGGCAAAACAGACTCAACACACGGAAATTAATTTAATATATGCTCAATTGAACCACAGTAGGACAAGAGGAAATAAAATCTTAAAACACCTTTCCAGGCTCAACTCCACTCCCGACTTCTCTGACTCCTCCTCACCAGCAGCACAGGGGGATGGGAAGTGGGGTCTGTGGTCAATGCATCACACATCTCTGCTGTTCCTTCCTCCTCAGAGGAGGTCTCTTCACACTCTTCCCATGCTTCAGTAAGGGGTCTCTCCCATTGGAGACAGTCCTCCACAAACTGCTCCAGCGTGGATCCTCCATGGTGGCCCAGGTCCTGCCACCAGAGCTGCTCCAGACTGGGCTCCTCTCCCCATAAGTCCACAGGTGCTGCCAGGAGCCTGCTCCAGTGTGGGCTTTCCACAGCGTCACAGCCTCCTTTGGGTGCATCCACCTGCTCTTCCTGCAGGTAGATATCTGCTCTAGCAAGGTCCTCCATAGCAGTGGCACACCCTGCCCTTACCATGGTCTTCACCGTGGGCTGCAGGGGAATGTCAGCTCTGGTGCCTGGAGTGCCTCCTCCCTCCCCTTCTTCACTGACCTTGGTGTCTGCAGGGCTATTTCTGTCACATATTCTCACTCCTCTTTCCAGCTGCTATTGTGCAGCAATTTCACCTCTTCTTAAATCCCAGAGGCTCTACCACCACCACTGATGGGCTCAGCCTTGGCCAGCAGCAGGCCCGTCTCAGAGACGGCTTCACTAGACATGGGGGAAGCTTCTGGAATCTTCTCACAGAAGCCACCTCTGTGGCCGTTTTGCTGCCAAAACCTTGACATTCAAATACAATGCCGAGGGTTAAGTAAAAGGTTGATCTTGGGCCCCAGAGTATTAATTTACAAAACCAATGTCAAGATTTCTCTATTTCATGCAAGCTTAAGGTTCAGCTAATGACCTTTTTTGATAAAACAAAGTTTGTAAAATGGAAAAAGTTATTTAATACTTAATGCCCTAGATTTATCCTTTGCCAGTAAATCTTCCTTGGAGAACAAGTCAGGATTTAATTATGTCCCACCCTAGAGATTCCCATGATCTTCTAAATAGTTGCATAATTTAGCCTTAGAACATTATAATATTTCTCTGCCAAAGGCCTATTGACATTGCTGTTGTCTACATGATCCTTAGAAGTCACCAGCAGTAAGTTCACTCTGTGATTTCAGTTACAGTTGAAGGACACAACACACTGTCTCTCATTTGTGGACTGCATGAGTGAAACCATGGCAAATAATAATAAATTGAGCAAAATTACTGATTTTACATATTACAATATTTTTATACAAGTGTTCATAATACAAAAAGAGGAGTTTATTTAAAAAGCATTTATTTACTGAAACAGATTGGACATGAATTAGGTTTGCTCTGCAGAATGCAGGCATATTTACTGTATAATAAATTGTTTTAATTGCCTTTATATTATTTGTATTTGTTCTGTTTGAACTACTAGTTGCAGCATATTGTCTGGAAATCAGCATCTTTTCAGACTTGTATTTCCTTGTAATATGTATTGTTTTAAAAAAGCTAATACAAGACATCCAACTGAAGATCTACTTTAAAATTTCTTATTGGATTCATATTGTCATGCAGTTGTAAATGCCTTAGTGCTGGTTGTAAAAAATTAAAACTGCTTCCTTCAGCAGGCCTGTTGGGGTGCACAGAGCAGGATCCAGCTAAACTGGTTCTTTGCACCTTCTTCATCTCACGTTGTGCCATGGTAAAAGCCCCATGCTGAAGATGTGCTCAGTTTGTTCACCTCCTTCAGAGGTAACAATTTCATTTCCTCTCTCACAGCCGAGAGGGAGAAAGAAAATCAGCCAAGGGGAAACCGGAACACGTCGCTTAAAAAGAGACCCCCTAAAGAATCTGACAGATGAAGGAAGACAGAGAGTGGAAGGCAGGGCCAAATCCTCTTCTTTGTCTCCAGACAGTTACTTTTACAGTTCCACCCTTGAGAAGGATTATCAGAATTTAAACGGGAGGAACAGAGGCAGGGGGAGCAACAAAACACAGACAAGTAGACAAGCGAGCAAACAACCTTAAGGAGTAAGAGAGTCTAGTTTAGTTTTTTGCTGCCAAAAAGTTTTGGTCCATGGTTGTACTTTTTCCGTAATGATATATGAATTTTAGCCTAAGTCTTAAGTTTAGGCAAAATTCAGCCCATTAAGGTATCTATATCTTACCTCTGAGGGAAAATTATTTAATTGAGGTTGTACCCATTTAGTGAAAATGAGTAATTTTTGTGAAAGATATATAAGCAATTTATAATTTTAATGTGTTTGCACAATCAGCTGGTCTTAATAAGAAAAAGTTTCCACTAGCAAAAACTACACCTAACATAGTTCTATGTCTTTGTAGTATATTTGTACTAAATGAGCAGCTCATCCATCAAAATTAAGTACTCAGATCACTTAAAGACCATTGTGCTAATTCCATGTTATCATTTGATTAAAATTCAGTACCACTACTTTTCCAAAATAAGGACTTTTTTTTTTTTTTTTTAATCTCTTTTTACTGGTACAACATATGTTTTGGGACTAGTACTTAACAACCTGTCACCTTTTTGCTCAGAGATCTAGCAGTATAAATTAACCTACACAGAATATTACAACATTTGTATTTCTATCAGCACATAAAGAAATTAAAATAGAGTTTCAAAATGAAGAAGTAGAGATTGGTAAACTCCCATAATGTTAAACACAGTACAGATGAAATTTAAACACTTTAAGTACCCACACTAACTATTTATCTTGGTAGTCCCCCAAATGCATTTCCAGGATGCGTGGTAGAATATTTCAATCCTGCCATGGCATACCTGTATAGATTGGATACTGGGAGCAGCTAGCACCAGCTGTCAGTATAGCAGTAAATAGATTAAGATCAATTAGTACCTGTTTTATAAGGAAAAGTTTTATCTTGTGACTCACATCTGCAGCACAGGAGTAGCGATTAGGTAGAGTCAAGGTTTATGTGTAGCTAAGAGACTGAGATAATTGTCTCACTGTCTGACTGATAGTTGTACCGATGTGAAACTTTTTGGTTTAACTATTAAGCTGGGTTTGGTAACAATTTGAATTTTCATTGGAGCATATTCATTTCAACAAGGCTGTTTTTCAGGATTCCTATATACAGAATGGAGGGCTGGTTTGGGTAACAGGAGCCCAAGTTCAGTGTCGAAGTCCAGGATGAAATGGGACACAAAGGATTCACAAGTACCTGTGACAAGTTGAAAGTGGGGCCTTAAATGTGAGTCTTCCATATTCCTTGGAACGGCTCTGCCTACAGCACTATCGACTATTCTGACAAGAGGTTAGAGAATTTAAATTAAAAATTAAAAATTTATCATAACAAGACCATTGATGGTGATGAAAAAGGAAAACAAATTGAAAAAGTCTTCAACTTTCTGTACTGGGTCTGGCTGGAATGGAGTTAACTTTCTGCCCAGCAGCTCATGTGGTGCTGTGTTCTGGCTTTGTGACTGAAACAGCGTTGGTCATGCAACCGTGTTTTGGCTACGGCTGAGCAGTGCTTGCACAGCACCAAGTCCTGGTTTTCACTCTGCCCCTTCAAGCGAGTACACAGGGGCTGGGCAGGAAGCTGGGAGGGAACACAGCCATGACTGTCAACCTGAACAGCCCAAAGGCATATTCCATAATCATTTGTTAAACTGTTTTTATTTTGACCCACAAGTTTTCTCACTTTTGCTCTTCCTCTGCCCTCCCACATCCTACAGGGAGGGACTGAGCAGCTCTGCAGATGCTTTGCCGCTGGCCAGGGTCAACACACTCTTTTTCTAAGAAAATTCACGGAGCAGCTGAGCTAGAGATTAAGTTCCGAATCTATCAGCTGATTAAAAAAGAAGGCATAATTTTGTCACTAAGGCAGAAATGTGTTCAGTTCAATTCCTAGCTCTGTCCCAGACTTCCTCTGTGGCCTTGGACAAGTCACTGAATTTCCACCAGTGGGAGTTTCCTGTTTTTACCAAAACTAACTTAATGGCAGCAGCAGTACTAGGCTTGTCTTGCTCTAGAACTGGTTTCCCTTGTCTGCATGCAAATTAATCAGTAAGAGGTTGTCTTAACTTATAGCCATACAGCCTGTGGCATTATTTTATAGCAGAACCCATGAAGATCAGAAAAGATAGTAGTAATTTGATTATGTGTGCTTGAGTGAACTAACATCTACTTCAAAGGTTTCCTGTGTTCTTTTGCTGCAAACTCGACAGCTAAGAAGGCTCGGCTTCAGCTTTGAAAATATTTTTTCACTTTCAAGGATGTTTGTTCTTTAGCTGGTAATTGTACACATAAAACTGACATTAAAGAGACTTTTAAAATCAAGAGCTAATATGAACTTCAGACTGTCCCCAGTCTGAAGACTTACCCTTTTAGAAAGACAGGTAATAAAACAGACTTGTGTAGTTCATTAGCTACATCTAACCTGACTGAATACATCACTGTCAACTCTAGTAACCTTGGACACAGAAGGCAGTGTCACAATAACTAAGATTAATGAAAATACTGAATGCTAAATATAAAATAAGACCAGAGTTTTCAAAGCCAAAACTTTTTTATTGCTGAGGTGTTAAAATGCTAATGGTTTATTTTTATGCAAGTAGCTTATATGAAGCACGGGAGATTTGACAGACACTTTCAGCAATTGCAGTAATAAGTCAGCAGCATGAGCAGGGTCTCTGGCATACAAGGCTCTGGAGGAGGTGTCATGTGACTACCTGCTGTTGCTATTGTCTTTGACCTTATTTTATTATTATTATTATCCTCACTGTAAACTGAGAATTCTGTTCTCATTTTCTGTGCAGCCTGATTTTCCTTGCCTAGAAATTAGGACTTTTAAAATAACTGCTATTTGACTGGTGTCGAATCAGTTCTCTTTGCATTTTTCTTATATTTTTTGGTTGACAGACATAGTCACTGATAAATCAAATAATTCAGTAACAACTCTTAACAGCTAACAGTTCTTACTTTTGATGAGTGTTTTCCACTCCATTCCAGAAGGTCTTCTGAAAATCAGAAAAAATGTACAATATTGGACTACACATTTTATTTACCTGAAATATCACTATCTTTAATATACTAGCCTCTAAATGATGGCTTGTATAAGCACCATAACAAAAATGTAAAATACTATAAGTAAATAATAAACTGAATGTGAGAATAAATAAACAAAAAGGAGAGCAAAAAACACAGCATGATTGTTTTGCTCATCCTGTGAGGCATTAATTCTGATAAATTATTCTGGCTTGATTCTAACATATGATTTAGGGGGGAAAGAAGGAAAATAATTCATAGTAGAATTAGACTTAGGAAAATTAGCTAAAAAGTCAGAACCAAGTCATATTGACCGGTCATGGGACAGCTGAACAATTAAGAAGTAACAACACAGCACTGGAGAGACCTTCTGAGCCATCAAGGGCAATGACCTGTTATTGCATAGCTCCTGTCACAAAATTATGAAGCTGCTTTGTTCTGTTTTTAATGCCATTGCCTCCACCCTACTGCTTCAATGGCCACATGTCAAATCCCTTGCAGGAAGCTTTGCTTGCTTGCTTTGTCCGTGTGTTCATACACTGCGTGAATCATGGAGGGGAAACACTGATGTACTGAGCACCCAGATAGGTTTTGTCCAAACCCCAGGATGTCTGCTCTTGTCTGTGTAACATCTTGTGATGTTTTCTGTTTTTGTGCTTCCTAAAAGTGTTCGTTTGCTGTTGTAAGAATAGTTTTCAGTGAAAGAAGAACAGCTGAGGAAGAATAGAGTTTTATGGTAGCATTAAAAATCAGAATTATTATAAAAGAAAACCTTGTTGTAAATAAAGCTGACCCTTTTTTTCAAGCGATCTTTTATCTACAACATGATATCTTAATTAAGACAATTATTAACTTAAATGTCACAAAATATTCTAATTATTGTAATCATTATTAAAAATATCTTAATGTATAATTATTTAAAATTAATATATTATTTTCCTTATAAAATGGTACATATAACAAAGTGCTAAACAGGCAACCTTAAGCAGCAACAGTTTAGGAACACCATCTTAATCTTTCTTTTTTAAAAATGAGTCCTAAGAAAAGAAGACACGACTGGCTTTTGTACAATCAAATTTAAACTAATTTACAGTGCTCTAATACCTTTGTGAACTCTGCACACCAAAAAATTAGACGACCTTCAGGAAAAAGTCTAACAGTATCCAAAGTATTGCCAGCAGGTCGAGGGAGGGAATCCCACCCATTAACTCAGCACTGGTAAAGCCACACTTGGAGCGCTGTGTCCAGTGCTGGCCTCCTCATGGCAACAGAGACATGGACATACTGGAGAGAAGGGACTGGAGCAGCTCTCCTTTGAGGGAAGTCTGAGACTTGAAGTTCAACCTGGAGAAAAGAAGGCTCACAAGAATCTCCTCAGTGCACAAGGATACCCACAGGAAGAGTGTAAAGAAGGCAGAGCCAGGCTCTTTTCAGTGGTGCCCAGTGACAGGAACAGAAGCAGTGGCCACAAAGTGAAGTGCAGGAAGCTCCATCTGAACATCAGGAAACGCCTTTTCTCTGTGAGGATGACTGAACACTGGCACAGGCTGCCCAGGAGCGAAAGCCATCTGGATGTCATCCTGAGCAACTGGCCCTGGGTCTTGCCTGAGCAGTGGGTTGGACCAGGTATCTCCAGAGGTCCCTGCCCACCTCAGTCATTCTGTGATGTTTTCAACAGTTCAACAGTCCTTCACTTCTCAGACCTAAACCCCTCAGTCAACAGCCTCAGCTCCAAGAAATAGGACTAACCTCTGCACAATAACATGCGATACCCAGGAAATCTTTCACTGTCAGATTATACTTCACTGAGCATAACTGCAACATTTACAGCGTATCAGGTGCCTCAAATCTACCCTTCCTTACTTCACACTGCTCACTTCCCACAGCTAGGGAAGTAAATTGAATAGCAATCATGGACATGCTTTGTAAATCTGATGGCCAGCAGAAGAACATAAAAAATTCTTTGCAATGGTGGTATGCAAAATGAAAAGAGGTAAAGTCTCAACAGAGCTATCAACAAACTAAAGTCATGAAACAAAACATTATGCTTAGAAGATTTTGAGAAGCCTGTTCTGATCCAGATGAATTTGACAGCTGAGTAAGATCTTAGATTCTCTTGGATGAAAGTATTACTCTTTTCCCCAAAATACCAAAAGTATGTGGGTGAAACATACCGTGTACAGGAAGCCACACACAGGGTTGTTCCATCCTGCTTAGTACAAAAGATTACAAAAGTTCCATTACCTATTAAAGACAAACTAAGACTGCCATTTATTTACATACAGATCAACAATTTTATGGCAGTTGAGGTATTAAAACAAATAACTAATTACATTCAACACGAATGCAGGAATTTTAAGAGATCTTATAGAATAAAGTAAGTCTGTTTAAAGATCTTTGATTAAAAAGGGGAACAATAGTAACTCAAAAAAAAAAGAAAGTACCAACTTGTGAGTTTCTAGACTACATATAAAATATATACATACATTTCTTCTTCCAGTCAGACACTACTACAAAAGCCCTTTTTTCCTACACTTTCAGAGTAACATTTTCCATTTTAAAAGTCAGGACTCAGGTAATCGACAATACAACCAAGTCCCTTTTTTACTTTACTCAAGCAGAAAAACCTGTTGACAAATACTGGGTTAGACATTTTCACAGAAAGTAAACATCTGGGGGAAAAAGCAAACAATTATGCAGCAAATTAAATTAGCTTGGTTCAAAATATTTGATGTTGACCTGAAAAATTGACCTTCATGCTTCATCAGTATCTTACCAGCATCTTTTGTACATTCTCCCCATAATCATCATCTGGCAGAAGTGCAGAGAAGTAACACAAATTTCCCTCTAAAATACATAGATTAAGGACTACTCTGTACCATCACGAACACAGATGTTACAGAAATGGCATAAAATTTAGATTGCTAGTTACGTTCATGTGCAACCTGGCTGTAGTTTTATTTTCTTTCTCTCTTGCAATTTTTCTNTAATACAGAACTTTACTATGCCCATCTCTGAGCTATTACTTTTCCACCTAAAATACTGTCACTATTGCTTCTCTCACCATGCCCCTGCACTGCCTTCATCTTTAGCAAGACTGGTGGACAATTCTCTAAATACGTCTTTTTAAACAACATTCCTTAAGCAAGCACCAAAGTCCTTTATACTTTTTCCACATTATAAGTTTTAGAGGAAATAAATCTTTCAAGGAGAACTGATAAAACAGGTAAGTCATAACAACTGAATGATGTTATACAAAAATGTAAATAAGCTGATCAAAATGTGCTAAGCAGGATGTGGACAGTAAATGCTCCCCCCATTTGCAATTCACATCTGTTTGTATTGCAGATACATGGGGGTGAGAAAGTGCTTTTTTACATAGAAAATGACCTTTGCACACATGATCATAACGCTGAGATTAATTTATTTAATTTTCTTGCACATATCCTCAAGACAACCCTCCCTCGCTCAGGCTGCTGAGCAATTGTGTCATCTTGAACCTTCACCACCAAATTTCAGTATTTTTGTTAATTGCGTTTGACTTGCACTGTGCTACAAGCAGCAAGCAGCACCCGTGAAAAAAACATCAACAAATAAGAGTGTAAAAATTTACTCATCGGTCACTTACAATTAGACACAATGAGAGCCAGAAAATCCAGAGCTCTTGTTGCTCTACAGCAAAAAAAAAGCATTCCCAAACCAGCCCACTTGCAGCAAGAACCAAGAAAGCTACTTTTGATGGACTACACATACTACAAGCAAAAAAGACTGTTTACAAGCAGTAAGTTTTAATAGCAGCATTTTGAAAAGAAAAAACTGAGTATTTATTCTGTGTTGATGATCTGTGTGCATTGCTCCCTCTAGTGTAAAAGCTAAAAAAATCACAACAAACATTCCCCAAAAAATCACTGAGCTTGGTAAAAAACTTTTTAAAAAAAACATTATTGTCTATCCACATTTCCCCACTAAATATTTTTAACATAATTTCTTACAATTTGATACAAGAAAAGACATTTACACATAGTGCCAACTGCTGATGCTCACAGTTCTATTAACAGGAAATTATCATACCGGAACAGAGCAGCGAAGGTGCAAACTGACACCCTGTATTTACTACTGTAATGTTCCACAAGAAATTGGTAAGATATAATGTGTTTTTTTTCCTCTCTACTAGAATACTGATTTCCACTCTATGTTGTAGTTATTAATACTGCCAATAGAAGAACCTGGTCTAAAACGTAGTGAAGCACATTCTAATATGCGTGTACTATATCTGACTAGGCCCTAGAATTTGGAAATAAAACAGCTCTGGAGCTCAGACTTCCTTTCCCAAGTAGGTATGAAATCCCTTAAAGGCAAACAAGTCACACTGAAGACAGACAAATCTGAGAAACTATTTTAGATTATTTTAACCCAGTCTCAGGAGCCACTGGATGATACTCGGCATCACAAGAGAGTACTGGAACAGCGACAGCCACTGCTGCCACCTCAGACAGTATCTGGGAAGAATTCCTGGGTCAGCTTCCATCACATACACAAAAGGAAAAAAACCCCAAACTTTCATGCCAGTTTTATCAAAAGAAGATGCAGTGTGGTCTGTTAGGATGCTTAACAGGCTTCTATTAATCAGTAAAGTTTTCCAGGTGAAAATTCTTCTAAGTAAATACAGACATATGTAAGATGAAGGCAGCACATTTTCCTTCTCCAAGAACTGTATCTGCAGAGAAGAGTCATACAATGAAACTTGGAAGTCTGGGCAAAATTCAAACTAAAGCTTTCACTGAAGATGTGACTAAAAAAAATTGTTTCAAAGTAATTAACAAAAGAGGTTTTCCCCCTCAAATGTTGCTAGTATCAAAAGCAATTGAGAATGTAGCAAGCCCTCAAACAAATAATTTTGCAATTGTATGTATACTTCTTTTGTACTGGCACTTATTTTACAGCTATCAATATTCTTATCATACAAATATCAAGTGATCATTTTCCAACTTCTGTTGTAATACAATTTCAGCTTTCCAAGGTCTAAGATAGAAAAAAACCCATTTCTCTGTGTGTCAAAATGAGGCTGTGAATCATTACCCAGTTTTATACATATACTAAATTTGAGTGTATTTTGTAGAAGTGGCCTGAAATAAAACCTGATGAAGGGTACTTTGTTTGAAGACCCTCAACAGGCAGCCCTAAGAGATGAGAAATGATTCTACTGCCTCAGTATTGCCCAAATTAAATTCCATTCCCTTTAAAGAAGAGCACGGTTGTAGGCAGATCTTTGAAGTCATTACACAAAAGTTCCATTTAAGGCAAACAACCAACTTTTCATTTTGTTTTTCTACCTGCTGCGGCTGTTATGGCTACCAGAGCAGTGCACCTCAATGATGGGTCTTTCCACAATACCTTCCATCACTTTCTCCCTAAAGCTGCATTTGCTGTCAATACTGAGAAAACTAATTGCTTGATCATTTATGAAATTGATCCAACTCATCTCTAATTACCAGTCCATCAAGGCAACTGGTCCCAGCTGACCAGAATACCTACCATCAAAGGGCTCAGTAAGGATGGTACTGTCACAAGAGAACAATCAGCTTCTTGACCTAGCGTCTCCATAACAGCTCAGTCATGGAGTAAGAAAATGGGTGCTACAGCAAAATCTCAGGGGCTAAATTCAGGACAAAATTTACAGTTGAGAAAGAAATTTTATTTCAAGCTTCTATGGGGGTATTACAAACAATAGAGAATAAAAACATTAAAAACTATTTAAAAAGTAATTGTCCCTTTAAAATAAAGATTCAAGCAGGTTTAACAATGAAGTATGCTATTCAATGAAGTTTTAAAAAAAAGATTTAAAAACTATTGGTTTTGCTGTATTTGCTAATCATTTATAAAAAAGCTGGGCATAAATACTTCGTGCATTCATATGCATTATTTGGTGTTTCATATTATATAACTTGGTACAGTATTTACGATATCACTGCAAAAGAGTTCAAACACAGTGCATTTATAAATAATGGAGCCATTATAAATCACATTGCAAACATACCTTGCCATTTTCATTGTTACAAATTCGGTATCTCAGTGAAGGTAGGAATAAAGTAGCTACAACAATCAATATCTTGACTTTATTTTTTTTTCCTTTTAATATAAAAATGCAGTTCTGGAAACCCACCCTCCTTCTTCCCCCTGCCCAAACATAATGCTTTACTTCTTAAAAATAAAAATAAAGTACTAATTCTATATACATCACATGTACCATACAAAAATGTATCCAAAGTTTCTATTGCTACCAAAGTGTTCTAAATTAAAAGTTACATAAATCCCCGCATTGGAAACAAAAGATTACAAGTTACCAAAAAACCAAATTACACACAAACCATCAAGTTATTTTATACAATTTCCAATACATTTTTCTCCCAAAGCAAGTTGTCTTCTCATGTGCCTGTATAAAAATGCATATCAATATATTTGTCAATTTTATTTTTCATTATAAAGCAAATTAATACATTTTCTACAATAAATAAACACAGGGAGGCACACATACCAACAAAATTAAACCAATGGGAGATAAATGGGATATGGTTTTGAAAGAAGTAATGTGCTTGCAGGCTTTAAGCCATGTTTGTTTAAAACAAAAACAATCAAGTTATTTTGGGCAACAATGGAGTGTTTTTGGTGATTTGCAAGTGATGTACATAGTATAATTTTTATTGATGTCTTTCTCACAAAGTACCCTCCAAAATAATGCAATTTCCTTTCTTAAAATACATATTTGTAATTGTAAATTTACATCAATCTTAAATACGTGGTACTTTGTGCAAAGAGCAACAATTTACACAAACATTCAGAAGTCTTTTTCAGAAGCTACAGACCAAGGAAGAAATGATACAAGCAGCACCATACTGTATATGATTTAGGCAAACATATATTTGATGCCATTTTGATATTAGCCTTTAAGATCCACTAAACACCTTAAGCTGGAAGATGGTGCTTAGGTAGCTTAACCTCAGAAAGAAGGAAAAAAAATTAAAAAGCATGGAAACAAAAACCAACTCCCTCCCCAGCAAAATTATAAAAGGAATTAAAGAGCTACTTCTAAAATCAGAATAAGTTAAGTGTTGAATATACATTTATGTACAATTATGAACATTATGAACAAGACATTTTAACAGGTTTAGTGGAAAATCCTCCAATCTACAACACAATAAAATAATTAATCAATATGGCAATGGTGATTTAGAAGAATTGCTCAACTATTTCAAGTTTGCAGAACTCAGCCACTGAATCAACAATTAAGGGGTCGTATCTTCAATACATTCTTTTAGACAAAGAGGTTCATTAGTAGAGTTCAAGTCTGTGTGGTATTTTTCATGCCTTGCTAGAATCTCTGTTAGTCAATATCACTGAAGTCACTGACTGGTTCTCCATGGACTCTACTCAGGTGATTCATAGCACGATCAAAAGCAATTCTTACTGCTTTTCGTATGCTTGAGTTACGTCCTTCCATCATTTTTAACTTGTCTATGGTCTCATCTATCCCAAGGGGAACCATTTTGGATTTGGGAAGCCACTGCCTGTAAAAAAGGGTAAAACAAATCTGTTAAATATAGAATAAAATCAAGAAGTTTGCCCAGAAATGTCAGGGCTACTATTCTGTGTTGCTTATACAGCAGATCAGCTCTACCATCTTAAACAAAATGACGAAATACTTTTTTTTAAAGACAGTACTTACTTGCCTTAAGTATTTAAAGAAGATGAAATATTAAGAAAGTCTCTTCCACAAAACAGAGAACACATTCCAATTCAATGATATGTATTTAATGATTAAATATCAACTGAAAAAAGTAGCCTAAAATACTGTTGCAGTTTAAGGATAGGCAGCAGCAGCTAACAATGGACAAAGCTCAAGATTCACCTGACACAGTATGGTTTCTTCTTATTCTTCCATTTCCATTATTACAAGGAATTGTCAGATGATGAATTTTTGCCTTACAATTAAGACACCTCGATTTGGTCTTTATGGGAAAAGCTAAACTGGCAAGGAATTTCTGCTTAGCACACTTTTAGCCTGCAGTATGAAACTCC
>VWZG01006437.1:92062-114269 GCA_013396735.1 Grallaria varia
AATTTTCAGTACATCCAGAGGTGGCACTGGTATAGTAACACCATTGTGATGGCCAGCAACACGAGGCATCTTAGGGTCAATAATCTATAAAACAGAAGAAAGGGCAGTTTGTAGTATTTAAAACTAGGTAATCCATTTTAAGAAGGTATTAAAAATGAAGTTAAAAAATCATAAATTAAACAGCCACTGCATATAAATTGACTTTGTGTTACACACAACTTTTTGACATGAGCTGAATAGGCACAGTGGAGGCACAGTGGCAGATTTAACCGAAAACACCGAAAAAAGCATTTTTTACCCATATTAGTTCTTCTTAAAGTCCCATCTGAACGTCACAGTACAACTTTGAGACTGACAATCGGAACGAGAACCAGGATTTCTAAAAGCCATAAATAACTGACCTCAAATTTTGGGGTTTGAATTTCATACAACTTAAAGAAACAACTGATGTTAAGGTTTAAGTATTTCTGCAAAATACAAGCTCCATACTCAAATTCTGAAGCAAAAAATTAAAAACCACATACACACAAAAATTAAGTATCATATTGCATATCCAATTTAATGACTCAGCCTTCAGCAAAACATGCAGTTACAGTCACAAATCCTTTATAAACAGAGGTTGAGGTAGGGGAGAATAGGCTGCTAACATTAAACTAATCATGCTGATGGAAAAACTTTGTAAGCAGATCATAGCATTACGAAGTGCTCAGCTTCCACCTAAGAAAGGCTATGTTTCTCCATGCCTGTTTGACCCATCTCCCACACTAGAAACTCCTGTTGGATTTTAGCATCCACACTGACACCAATCATAATCCACAGTAAACGGATTATAGGAATTAAATGAACAGAAATTGTGACACACAAGTATTGCACATCTCCAAGGACAGGCAGGGGAGCAGAGATTTTTGACTTAAAATCTGATATTGTAATAACTTTACAAACTCTGTGCATGGTAAAGCAGGCAGAATAAACCACCCTTTTCAGTCTGAATGGGAAATGGTCAAGTACATTAAGATCACACATTGCGTTTTCAGACCAGAAACAGTATCACTACTAGGGTATGTGTGGGAAGCTGTGTACTTACCAGAGCTGGGTAAGAGGGATATCCACTGCATTTGGCCCATACTACTTTCAGAGGCTCAAGAACAGATGTTGCAGCATCAGTTGAGATCCACATACTGCTATGCCCAACTTCTAAGAACAAATAAACATAAAATTAAAATGTTACAGAATGAAACTTCAAATTTTCTGCAGTTCTTGGTTTCTCAAATAGCTCATGATCATGAATACAAATACCAATACCATCTTTCACACACATACCAATAAAAAGCAGGCAGTGTTCATAGCAGCTTTATACATAATACTAGTACTTTAATCCAAGACTACAGATAAAGAATAAGGGTTTAGACATTTCTAGAAACAGTGTATCTTAAAACATCTTAGTTCTTAGGAACCACTTACCAAATTCTAGTAATCTTTTCCCTTTGAAAAAGCTCAAAAGAAAATATAAAACTACTCCAAATAATCAGTTTATTTTAAGACTATGATCCTGTCAAAGAGGAGATAATTTTGAAGATGCAAGTCACATAGTATGTTTCCGAAGTGCTGGATATCCATAGAGAGATCAGCACCTGATAACTTGAAAATGCTTGTCTGCTACACTTGTCTATTCTTATGCCTAAGTTCTAAACTGCATTTTAATGTCTATTTATTTTTAACAAACCCTGTTGGTCTCTCTGCCCTGGCCTTTCCTTCAGCAAAGTTCAAAAAGATAAAGAAGGTTCCAGGAAGCAGCTGAACTAGTGGTTTATTTCTTTCCATGAAGCAGCACAATGGACATCTGAGTTTATGTTACTGCACACTTCTAACAGATTCCTCCATTTTCTCTCTGTTGCTCACCAGAGGACTGAAGCCTGAGACAGGTTTAAGCATTCAGACATTGTAAGGGCAAGAATAAAAGTGTTTAAAGTGATCACTTAAAAAAGAATTAGTTCAACCATTCTCCACAAATAGCTACTTCTCTGCTCTATTAGTAACAGTTTGTAAAGTATCCACATGCGAGTTAGAAAAAGCCACGAGGGTTTAAATTAATACATTCTTCACTCATATACTATTTTGAAAAATAGAGACGTAGAACTGTATCTGGTACATAAAAACAGTGCAATATCCTCTTCCTCAGGGCAGCTAACAAGAAACTATCCTATTTTCCACCGCAAAGAAAATGGTATTTTAATGCTGACCATCTGAGAGGATGCATGCAGCCAGACTCGGAGACTTCTCAGGCGTATACACAGTAAGGCTCTCAGAATTCTTCCTAGTCAGAATTTATTCCATGTGGCAATAGTGGGTTAGCACTCTAGCACATATGATTACTAGTTTTCTTTTACAACATCTGTAAAAGAAACCTTTTTTTTTTTCTTTCAAAACCTCTTTTAGTTCCTCAAGCTATGAGAGACAATTCATCAAAATCAGAATCATGTACTATTCTTTTAAGTGTCTTTAAAGAATCTAAAGCAGAAACCAGCAGTTTCTGCAACAATATCAACAACATTTTCAGAATGCCTAATGTATTTAAGTGATGAAAATTAGAATACTGGACCCCATCAAAAAAATGGACAAAATTATACAGCACTATTAAGAATACAAGTCTTTATAGTTACCTGCTGCAATTCTTGCTGCTTTGGCATAGTTTCCATTTTCAATGCATGATATCAATTCACTTCGGTCTTCCAGTGTGTGTCTCCGTATCAGGGCAGGTTTACCTTTACCACACTTCGGCAAGCTGAAACTACAAAAGCATTAATATAAAAACCATTACTTAATGAACATTGCTCACTATAAATCAAAACTTTGAAAAATAATTTACATTTCATCCGTACAGAGTAAAATCAGAGCAGAAAGTCCTAAAAAATGTTATGCAATGAATACAAACAACAATGTCAAAGCCAACTCCCTGATTATTTTCATGCACAGAATTGCCTGGTTATCAGCAAAAGACAAATGGTATGCAACTGCACTTCAACTGCTGTACAGGTTGAGAGATGTGAACAAAGGACACAAGCTGCCCTATCTTCCAGTGTTAAAGTGGATGCTGGGCAAATGAAAACATGTTTCCTCTGTTCCAGTATTTTCAATTGTAAAATGTCTATACACAAAATGGTAAAATTTGTTTTCTGCATACTTGAATTTTCTTTAAGAAACCACAGAATTGAACGGCAATTATACTGATAATTTCATCTAGAATATCACATTTAAAAGAGATGCTATACTAAATTGCCTTTGTCTCTCTTCTGAAAGCCTGTTAGACACAACTGCATTAACAGCATGCCTTTAACTTGAACAAATGAATAGCACCTTCTTTTCTCCTCTAACAGATTCACACTATACCCTCCTGTATGCCCCATCCTCATAGCCCAGGACTGGAGATGGCTACCTTTTACCCAGAGATTAATGTTTATCAGTGGTGGTAGAGGTGACCATTCTGAGTTCTGTCTTTTAACAACAGGTTTCAGAAAGTCAGTAGTTGGCATACAGGTACCATAATCACTGCAGTAATGAGCCAGTATTGTCTGCAGTTCCAGAGCTATTGAATTTATCTTTCCTGTGTGCAAGACTCTGCTTTGTAAATTGCTTCTCTCCTCCCCTCGCCAAAATAAATACACCCATTTTTAGTGTTCAGGATTAGGAAGGTAATTAAAACAAGACAGCACAAAATGTATATATATACTGAGCAAGAGAAGCATAGTCAGTTATAAAGTGTAACTGCCTGGACCTGCAATAACCTGAATTCAACAAAACAATACCAGCAATGCTGAAAGGTGTCTCAGCCATGACAACACAACTCAAAAAACTGAAATGTACTTTTTCTTCCAAAATTTATGCAATGCACTCCATGCACTCCAATGTGGGTCACAAGCAATACATAAAACTGAGATATATTTAGTCTCAGATTTGTATTTCAGATTTGCAGTTTTACCTTGAGTTACACAAGAGACTGTTACTAGATGAAATACTAGATTCTGATGCACAGCGGCGACGAGGTTCAACTTTTCTTCCTGGAGTATCATCTAATGCTCTCTCTTTACTTTCATCTCCAAACCCATTCGAGAGACCTACAGCATAACACACAAAAAAACTCCTGCATCAAACTGGAAACTGCACCATTTACATTAATACCTTTTTGTATTCACACAATGTATCATTATTGTTCTGTACTTTGAGTATTTTGGAGTGACAAAAAAGAACATTAACAAAATATGCAATTTCAAAACCCAGTATTATAAATAGGAGATTCCTGTTGTCCAAATTTTAAAGATAGGATGAACATTTACCTAACATAAAAAATAAAAATAAAAAACCTCCAAGAAAGTAAAGAGTTGAACATCGGAAATGACAAACAGAGTATCAAATCAGTCCTTGTATATGATGTTTTCAACTATTAAGACAGTCAAGGCTGCAGAAGCTGAGTAGAAAAAAAAAAACAACAAGAAAATAACATGTTTCAAATCAGGCAGATTTACCAGGGTGAGACTAGACTCATTTGAATAAAATGCTAAGTCATTAAGCCAACAAATACTGAAAATCCTCTTCAAACACTGGAAGTAAAGACTGGTATAGATTTCCTCACGATGCTGTCTAGTTCTTCCTGGATGAATTTCCCTTTTACTGTATTCAGACTGACATGATCATTTTGGTCTTCTGTGACCAATAATCAATATTATACATATTGCTGCTTTTAACTAGCCTTCCCCTGGTACAATTTTATATACGTCCAAGGATATTACATTTTAAATCCATAATTGTAATGAAAACGTTAAAAAGGCTTTTTTATATTACAAGCTACTGATTTGATGGGCTGCTGCCAATCCTGCTCTGGGTTTGCTAACTCACATACAGTATAGTCTTTATTAAGCCATTTTTGTACTTGATTAAAGAAACAAGAAGAATTTTAAGACAGCAGTCTGAAGACTTCCCAGGATGTGTGTGGGTGCGGACATTAGAGCTAAAAAGGAAAGAATCCACAGAGACTCTGAAGTATCATCAGAAATGCACTGGCTAAAGGCAATGGTACCAGCCTTCAGTCAGCTACTGCAAACTGTAGGCTACAAAGAGAACAACATTTTAATATAAATTCAATTCTGGACATCCCACTCACAATGCAAGAGCGAGCTACCCATCCCAGCCATCCGGCTACTACCAAAGTGCTGAAGGTCCTCATGATCTTTACACATTCATGGTAATAGGTAATTCATAGGCAAATAAGGTTATATAACTTAATGTGCCTCTCCACAGAGCATGGTAGTATAAAACGATTATGGCAGAATTTCCTTTATGAAGTTTAATTCTTCCAGTCTGTTTGCTACAAAGACCTCCGCAAAGAAGGCGGACAACTAAGGAACTTGAGAGTAGCAAGATACTTTGTACAATCCAGCAACTTAAGGGATTTTGCCCTCCACCCCACGAGACCTTCCATTTGTATTATCAACAAAATTTTAGATTTTTAAGACAAAAAGGAGAATTTATTCAATGTTCTAAAAGATTTACAGGTAAGCATTCTCTTTCATTGTCACTCAGTTGATAGTGTAAACATTCATTTAAGTGTCTCTTTGGAAACTCCTTTATTTGCCTTTGATTTCTTACAGAAGAAAAAATTACAGAGGTAGTATCTGCCAAGCATCAAACTACATGCTATTGCTTAACCTTGTTTTCACTCTCAGAAACTTGGTAAAAAGAGCTGGAGATTAAGGAGTTCAGTCCTAGACTATGTGGAGACTTGTCAAAGGAGTACACGTTATGAGAAAGCTTAAATTACCCTACACACTATCACAGTACACTTCACATGGCAGCTGAAATGAAAAGCCGAAAAAAACATTCTGCAAAGGAAATCTCTTAAGTCTCTGCAAATAACTATTTTTCATTCTTCCATATCCTGTCAGATTTATTTTTAAGTAAGGGGTATAAACTGTTTTGTTTTTATCCTGCCACAAGCTCAAGATACATTAATCAAGTTATCGTTCAGGCATCTAGCCAATATGAATCAGCTATCAGCAGAAACAAATCAAATCACAGACTAAATTTTAAATTTAAAGATAGATCAAGTAATGACTGCTACCAGAACCAGAGCACAGTTCAGGTTCCCACTGAACTGGGAAAGTGGAAGGAAAATACCTGGTTTATTCTTGTAAGAGCACGTTTAACCATTTATAAAAAAGTAAGACTTAGGTACTTATCTCTGCATATACTGGTTCTGTATGCATATGCACACCCAGAACAAAAAGGCTTCATATTTTTATTACTTCAATCAGTTTATGACTGTGCTGCCACCAAAATGGACATTTTAGTGCTCTTAGTCCCTTGCGATGGTGTCTTCTCATTGTCAGTACCAAGAAATATGTGGTCATGGTAATGAACTGGTCTTTTAGCAATGCAATGGACAAAGCAACCATGTGATTGCCTGAGTGCTGATGTTGAGAAACCGGATGCAACAGAAATGTGCAACTATAGCAGTGGAGACAGCTCTCTACAGTGGCAGTCCAGTATTATTCTAGTTTAAATATAACCTGTGAGTTTAATTCACTTAAGATTACAGTAAACAAAATTTTATCAATCTGTAGAATGGTTACTAATGGTGGTGTCCTGGTTTGGGCTGGGATAGTGCACATTTTGTTCCTAGTAACTGGTACAGTGTTGTATTTTGATTTAGTATGAGAATAATGTTGATAACACACTGATGTTTTGGCTGTTGCTAAGTAGTGCTGACCCTAAGTCAAGGACTTTTCACTGTCCCATGCTCTGCCAGTGAGGAGCTGCACAAGCAGCTGGGAGGGAGCATGGCCAGGACAGCTGGCCAAAGGGATGTTCCGTATCATGGAGTGTCATGTACAGTATATAAACTGGGGGGAAGTGGCTGGGGGTGGTGCTGATCACTGCTGAGGCAGTGGGCTGGACACAGATCAGTGGCTGGGGAGCAACTGCATTGTGATCACTTTTTTCTCTTGGGTTTTACTCCTCTTTTTCCTATTATTATTACTATTAGACTTTATTTCAGTTATGAAACTACTCTTATCTCAATCCACAGGTTCTATATTTTTCTGATTCTCTTCCCCATCCCACCAGGGGAGGGAGAAGTGGGGAAGTGAGTGCCTGGGTGATAGCTGGTTGCCAGCTGGGGTTAAACTATGACGAGTGGGGGAAAAAAAAGCCAACAAGTTTCTGACAAATAAGGAATATTAAAATGCAAAAGAGTTTAGAGCTCCTCATCATATTTCTCTTTTGCTTGTGGAAAGTGTGCAAAACAAAGAACATGTAAGGTTATCAGCAGGAGTAATGTTCCTGAGTATCAAGCCCCAGATGACAGGAGCTTACACGATCCATGAGACTCAAGTTTATCCAGTTCACATTTCAGAAATTACAAGGAACTGGCATTATATTAAGAAAGGAAGATCTCAATGCTTACTTAAAATGAAACACACTCATAGATGCAGCAGTTCCCAAGTGACCTTGTAACCCAGGCAATAAAATCTAAATGCTTTACAGTAGTAGCACTGATGTCCAAAAAAATAATCAGATATACTATGTTTATATGCTATAGCTTGGAATTCAGCTCCTTTTAGATCATTACAAAACTCTTCTCTCCCATGAATCATCAAACACCCAATGTCCTGTAGCTGCTAGAATAAGTGAGATTAAAGACCTCCACTTGCTTTAAGGAATTTGCATTTTATTAAATCAATAGGTATTACTAAGAAAGTCAAATAAAGAAAATCCATGGGAAAAGTAACTCATCCTCCCTGCAATTTGACAAAAACTCATGATTTTGTTTGATCAAATGAGCTCTCTCTATAGTCATAGAGTGAAACTTTATGTCAGGTACTGAACTTTCTACACATACTCCCTCACCAACACTCCTACCTGACAACAACTCCCTCCCATAAAAAGTCCTAAAGATCAAACTAAAAACCTCTCTTTAGTGGATAATTACTTTTTCTTTTCCTCTCTGTTCTTGAGTTTCTTCAAAAAAGCAGTCTACTCTCAGAAACAGAACTCAACTTTTTTCAATTAAAAAGAGGGGAATTCACAAATAAAAAAGTACACTATCAATCTTAAATGTAGGGTTACTGCCATTTCTAATCTTCAGCTCAACTTCAGTTTACATGGAAAATTTACTGCCTTGACAATCATGGCATATAACACAACCATTTTGAAAATAAAGAAATGCTAACTACCAAGAAGAAAAGGTAAAGATGATCAGCTTCATACTTTTCCACAGTGCTGAAAACTTCATTTATCAGGAAAAGTTTTAACTCTTTCTCAACAGTAGCAGTTTGTTGTTCAACTGCAATTAAAACTTTCTCTGACTATCTACATCAAGCAAGCTAGAATCTTGTTGCTCATACCAAATTAATGGAAGCAGGAAAATGTAATTTCCAAAAGACAGCAGAAGTTTGGGGAAAAAAGATGGAGAAACAAAACTCAGGGTAGTCCAAGGAACAGCAGAACATGCTCCACAAATGTACAGAAGGCTGCCACAGAATATAGAATTGGGCATTTCAGACTGTAATCACATCTCATGGTTCTGCTGAAGCAAAAATAAAGAAGCCAAACTTGCATAAATTTATTCTAAAGCAATTAAAACTTCACTATGCTTGATGCAAAACCAAGTATATCCAAATGTAAGAAGAAGTGCTGTACTAAAACTAGAGCTGAACAGCTGAGATGCAACCACTAAAAAAAATTGTGAGCATTCAAAAAAAAAAGACTGCACACAGTGCACCAGCACTCACATAACATTTAGGTTCATTTAAGCAAGCAAGGACTATCAAGTCCTGACTTGTGCACTTACCCAGAACCAGAGGTGTTAGTCTTCATTAAAATAAACATATACATTAAAGGAGAACGTGTATTTTACTAAAATAAACATTTTTTTGTATGTTTCACCTCTCCAAGGAAGATGAGACGTTTTTTGGGGGAAGGGAAGAGGATGGAGATGTAGCATTCTTAACTAATCTGTTCTCACAGAACACGTTCTGGGAATAATAGCGTTGGGACTGGTAAAAATCTGGGACCAATCTGTGTCACATATACTACAACACGTACAACTTTGTAACTTACGGAAATGGGGCAATATATTGAATGAAGAGCATAGTTTCATATATGTCAAAGACTTCCTCCAAGAGTGTTCATTTCTATTTGTTTTTTGTTTTAAGGATGGCTGTTGTCTCCAACATGATCCAAAATAATTACTTCAAATGTAATTGTCTTTCTGCGTTCCAAAAGGATCACTTAATTGAATTCCATTCCATGTTGAGGATAATAGAAAATAATTAGGATCCAAAGAGATAAATACCCAGCATGATATTAGTTAATATGAGAACCTGGAAGACAGTGAAAAAGCCATTAAGTCTATCTGAAAAGAAACAGAGCTTTCAAATAAATAAGCCATCCTTACAGCACTGTCCAGAGACAGTGAGAATGACACAAGTGTCCCATGTATTCTAACACTCAGCTAAAGTTTCAAAAGGGACAGTCTAAATAAAATGTTTCACTTTGATTCAGGCCTCTGTCTTGAAAAAGAAAATACTGAAAGTCATTGAAAGCACAGAATACAACCTCCACATGCATGATATGCATCAAGAACATGGTTTAGAAATGTATCTAAAAATACATCCAGTAAGAGTAAGGAAGGGGGATGTCACTGACTTAAAGGATTTAAATATACAGGTATGCACAGACAGGATAAAGGAATACTTTAAGGTAATAAATAATCAGAAGTCACTGTATTCTTAAAAATGCAAACCTTGAAAATGGGCATAATGCAGCAACAAGAAGGTATCCACAAAGTTTTCAGAGTGAGCTCTAGAGTAACCCTATAAATGTCTACTTTGAACAGTAGATTCTGGAGTGCTGTAAGAATATTTGACATAATTCTTCTTTTCAGAATACACAGATGAACGTCTAAGCACATCAAAGTTTACAGTGCTTAAAACAGTCTTTAGTATGCAGACAAAATAGGAGCCAACTACTCACAAAGACTATGAAATCTGGTGTGAAGAGTCCCCTTGAAAATAAAGCTTTGCAAACTTGCTTAAAATTTGGTCATGGCTAAAGATAGCAAGGACAGCTCAATTTAAGCCCATGATGAGGCACCTACACACTAAACAGCAGCAGCTTTCCAGATCCTAACCAGAAAAATTTCACCTTTGAAGGTTTAAGTAACATAACGAAAACAGTTTGGTGGCTCCATGAATGGTCAGTTTGATGGGTTACAAAAGAATGCTTAAGAATTCATCCTGTACTTATTAATTTTCTTCAAATCTGGGAATAAGAAGTGTCTCTGGCTAGAGACTCTGCCACAACAGCGAACTCTGATCGCACAACAGAAAGAAAACTGATCAACATTTAATAACTACAGCCTCCATAAGATAAGGATTGTATGTTGCTCAGCACTACAACAGGCTCACTGTGCTGTAGAATGATTGTTCAAGATATTTTAAAATACATAAGTAGGAAGCAACACTGATGGAGGAATTAGAAAACATTTCAGAAAACTCTGAAAGGAAAAAAAAGAGCATACAAGCAGAAACATTTCTCAAAAAAAATTTTACAACTTCTAAGACAGTATCAGCTGTTCCAGTGGTACAGACTGATTACAGCAGTGTATAGTAGGAAATGCCATTCAAAACTGCACACACAAAACCTGAAGAACTTAAAACTAACTTTACAAACCGAATTCTTTGCTCAGCTTTGGTTTATATCATTTATGACACACAAAACATACACAGATGATTGTAAAAATACAAGCTTTAAGTACCTGAATCACACATGCATCAATGGAATGTCATTCAGGATCCAAGAAATTACTACAGAAAGGAGCTTTTAAGATCAGGATCACTTTTCCAAACATTTTTTTTTACTGATTTATGCATAAACANTTTGTAACTCTACAGGACTATACAGACCTTTTACCAACACATTTTTTGTCTTCTTTGAAAGGAAGGGTTTCCCTGTAATTGGGAGAATATAACTTTTGGCTATGGTATCCAAAGAAAAGAAAACAGACGGACAGAGAAATTCAGAGCTCTCATATGTAAGCAGGTCCAACCATCCTACTCTATTAAAAATAAAACAATTTACCACTTATTTGTCTTTTACAGCTATTCAGAAAAACTGGTTCTTAATTTGTGCCTTATTCTAGGATAGGGGACAGAAAATTCAACTGAAGTTGCTACCTGAAAGAAAGGTCAAGGCAGAAATGTTTACCAGGGATTTCCCATTCCTGAGATGACATACAGGACACCACAGTAAACGGCAAGTCTTTGAATTATTTCAGTAAGTTACACAGCTGCATTCCTGGTCCTAACTTTCTAGGCCTTTTCTACCTTGAGAGGTATTTCACAAAGCGAGATTAAAACTTCACATGTACTCACAGCCTCCTTCTATGACAGCTTGCTGGGTACTTGAGGAAGTACATGATCTGAAACCTTTTAGAGACCACATCATCATACTAAAAAAATATTCCATCTTGCAAAAACTAACAGCGCTTACAATCTTAAGATCGTCTTCTTGGCTTCAGCAAAAAGGGCTGCAAAGACCAAATGAGACGTTTCACTGCTCATGAAGTCAACCTGACAGTGCTTGAAGCATCATCAAGTGAAGATAATCAAGAGCCAGATAATACCAGCCCAGTATTGCTATTTTTAGGTAACACTGAACAAAAGAGATAAAAAAAGGCTGACTTGCATGTTCATATCTTTGTTTCTAATCAGATGTATCTACAGTTGTTTTTTTCTCCTCATACCTAAAATAATTCTATCTTCAACATAGAATTTTTTTATAGAACTCAGGAGTACTTAGCCATGTTTATCAGCTGAAGGTTAATTATCAGCATCTGCTTTTGTCTCCTTTTTTTTTTTTTTCAATGACAAACTCTTGGGAAGTAATTTCTGAGTGACAACAGTATTATTACAGCTTCAAAAGGAAGTGAAAAAGGAAAAGTCGAGGAAGAATATAGGAAAAAAAGAGGAAACGAGAAAGGAAAATGAAAGTGGGGGAGCACTACCATGTTAGAACAGCATGGCCTGTCAATGTGATGGCGTGGCCAATGAACACTGTTCTGGTAGCAACAAAACAACTTTGCTTCAAGTATTTTACCCATTCTTGAGTAATACGTTAGTGTGGGATATCTTTTTAATGTGTACACTTCCTCTATGCACACCAAAGAAACCAAGTCTGGGTACTACACTGGGAAACATAAAGAGATCTATCAATTAAAAATGTCCCAAAATATTGGACTGCATGTATGACACCGTGAAAGAGCACTTCCTACCATAATTACTCTTTATGGAGGACATTCCTCTGTGCATGCCACTACATAATCTATTCTCAGTGAGTTGAAACAGAAGAAGAGGAAAAAAACCCCACAAATCCATGCAAAGACCTTCTCTGAGAGACAGTAATTTGCAGTCAATTGTATTGTGCAACTGTCCCACTCTCTCCTCTCACATGGGGCTTTAAGTGACCGATACTTTTGACTGTCAGGTTCAGTGCCTGAAGTTGTTGTTGGAGCCACTGGATTAAATTTTACTGTTATCCATCTCTTAAGTCAGACCTGTAGGTGAATATGTGGGGGTTGGGCTATACAACCTTTAAAGGTCCCTTCCAACACAATCTATTCTATGAAGTTCCAAACAGGTCAGTTGATTTGATCAACTCTGGTACCTTATGTACCTGATACAGGGGACTTCACGATATCTAAGCCTGTGAATTTGAAGGTAGGTCATCTATACTCAGCCTCAATACCATGGCAAGTGTCTTCTTAAACAAATTAAGAACACACTTATAAAAACATAGGGTGGATCTCAAAATTTACTGTTTTTTTTTTTTTTTTTTTTTTTAGTATCTCAAATAAACCCCACAGTTCTCTGTTTGCATCTGCACCACACAGAAAAAATAGTCTTAAATGTCACACAGATGAAGCACACAGGGGACTATCACAAGTTTTTTACAAAGCCAAACCTGTGCCAAGAAATAAGTTAAATATTGCCCCCAAAAATGAAATACCAGAATACAGCAAAAGGCTCCATAATTCCAACAGGGTCAAGAAAAACAGAAGGGTATCTAGAAATATTTCTTTANGGGACTATCACAAGTTTTTTACGAAGCCAAACCTGTGCCTGTTATACTCATCTTAGAAAACACAGCAATTGTAAGTTGGGTACTAATAATTAATAACTTAAAAAATACCCCGAAAGACAGTACTTTCAAAGACATTAACATGTTTAAGATCCAAGAAAAATTTCTAAAATACTAATGTGTAATATACCATATGTATGCACACACTTCACAAGCCTAGAAAAAAAGCATGAACTCCATTTATCCAAGTGTTTATCAACTCTCACCATTCTTAACTATGTTGCTTAAAATTCCTTTCCTCTTAGTAATATAAATCAAGAAATAATAAAAGGATTTTTAAAGGTAAGAAATGATCCTTTATATGAAATAAAACCAACTTCTTAAATGTCATTGCGAGTGTTGATTGGTATAGTTTTCTTCCTCCTCTTTCTGCTTTATGAACTCATTTTGTTTTATATGCATTACAAAAAACCTTCTCTATACCTCAAAACATTCCCAGAAATTACACTGGCAAAATTTTAGTAGGGCTGCCAGAATTCCTATCTAAAGTTTGAGTGGGATAAAAATAAAACAAAGAAATGCAGCAGGATTCTTCCTTTCCCCCTCCCCCCCCTCAATTTCTCTCCATAATTTGTTTTATTTTCCTAGCAAATAGTCTTAGATTTCTCAGTGGCCTATCAAGTCATTAAAAAACCAACCAATCAAACTTACCCTGACAACTCAGCGATCAAGCTCCCATGTCTACACTGACAAATTTAGTAAGTCAAGGGATAATTCCTTTAAGCCTGCACAACCTCCAATACTCCATTAGTTTGCATACATGCCTGAAAATGTTTTGTTTTCCAACTTCCTGAGGTCAGACAGCTGAAGCTCTTGGACATCGCTAACTGCTCAAATAACTAAATTTCAACTAAGACTTTACGTGAAACAATCCCTATGCATCTAAAGATGCATATTAATTTAAAGTTTTAATTCAAAGTATCAGGACTGTGGATCTCTCAGTAGGTTTAGTCAGATTACTGCACTTTGTTCATGAATATAGATATAAATATACATACACACACACATAGAATCATTCCTTTCTATGTTAACCAGAAGAGCAATCATGCCAGCTTGTGTTTCTTTTCACTGACGAACCTCTAGTTTAGTTTGTTATTTATTTAGAGGACATTAAGTTTCTTAGATATGCATGTTTTACTTTCATTTCTTCCATTTAGAGAATGGTAACTAATGCTGCACATATTTTAGCCAAATTAGCCTGTGCTCCAGAGAGCCGAAGATTTATTAGAAATCAGGTACTGAAGAATTCAAGAACTAACTTGTGTTCCGTTTCACTTCAGGCATAATCTCTACCCTTATCATCCCAAATGAAACTCATACACAGGTTACTTGCAAGCAGTTCTTATGTGCCACCACTTTGTAGCATTTGAGCAGAAATAAACTCAGCCCAACACTAATTAATAGATTTAATAAGGTATAATTATATTTGTTGTATATTGAAAACAGTATGCAAATGATGTATTAAGAAATTATAAAAATGTATTAAAACCTGTGCTTTTTACTGTGTGAAGTATTCTAATTCAGTGATCCATGTTATAAATATTTGTTTACATCTACTTCAGTACCTTGAGAAAACCTGTGTAGCCAGAACCAAGGATACCAAGTAAATTATATGTTTCACTGAAATTTTCTATTACTAATATTTGGTCAAGAAATAATAAAAAAACAACACACTATACTATAATAATCACTATGTGAAATCCTAATTCTATGATAAGTTAAAGCGGCTGCTTTAGCATAGTATATTTTAAATAGGTTTTAATTAGAAAACCAACACAGTAACTGAATTACTAACCTAAAGTTACTGTGAAAGCTTAAAGGTGACTAATAACATCAAGAATACTTGAAAATTTCACGCAAAACTAATCTAACATTTTACAATGCTTAAAAGGTTTCTTAAAACAATAATGAGTTCTATTTGCTATCTTACCTATATACAACTGATAGAGGCACATTTTTTTAATGGCTAGTAAAGTCTACCTTTTATCCATTCATCAGTGTAATTTCTTCTCAGATGTAATAATTGCACCAACTATTTTCTGACAAAAAGGATTAATCATTGTAACAAAAGAACAAGGTAAGTATACAATTGGTACTTTGAAAAGGTCACTGAACTTGTCGCAGTTAAGATTTGACATGCCCAGCCTTCAAGAATCATACATCAAACTGTGATGTAACCAAAATTTCCTAAGTAAAAATAACCTATCTTCTTTTTGAAATTGCTAGATACCATATGAAGCAAACCCAAGATACATAAAGTATGTGTGGGAAATTTTTAAGCACATCTCTCCACTATATAGCTGTCAGTTTCCACATACTAACTATGAAGACAGATGCAATCTATCTGTGATAATACCCTAGTAGAGCACAAGAAAGTTTAAATTTAAGATTACATTACACTTGCTTCATGTATTTTAAAAATTCAGATATAAGACGAGGTCAGAGTATTAAAGTGAACTGCTTTATCTCTGAAAGTGAAGTCATCTTGTTCAATAGCCTCCTATTTCAGAAAAAAGCTAGCATTTCAGTAATTATTTTGTGTATGCAAACCAATGACATATGGGACATCATAAAGTAGTGTCAGTGGATCCTGTATGTGTCTTTCTTGAACCTAACTGGCAAAAAAACACCAACCTCAAAAGTAATTCAAGAGAGCATCATAAAAGCAGTCTACGAGAATAATGAAACAAAGTAAGTGTTTTTTACATTAACTAAATAAGCCTTAGAGTCTTCCTTTGAACTTCTTCATATAAGAATACAGGAGTGACATCAAAGGGAGAAACACTGAGGAGACTGAGTATGGCGAGGGACAGAAACTAAGCACCCTTAAGTAATACCAAAAAACCCCACTGGTTATGAACATGTAAGAAGGAAAAAAAAGGTGACAATGCAGATCTCGACCACTTAAAAATTTCAAAGCTTTGCATATTAAGCAAAGTTTTTTTTTAATGCCTTTTTCAATATCCAGTAGAATTGAGGATATTTAACATTCATACCAGGCAAAGAAAACTGCAACACTAATTCATTTTAAACTACAAGGATTGCTCATGAAGTTGCTGACTCACAAGAAAGCACTCAAGAAGGAGGNACAATAAACTTTGTAAAAAAAAAAAAATAGCACTGTATACATCATCTAATGTATTTTTATCATAACACAAACCCCTGTATGAATCAACACCAGTCGCATACACAAAATAACTCAGCTGGTTTTAAATCTTGGAAAACATCTGGGGTTTGTGCTGGTTTCCTGCTGAATAGCAACTCAAAATAGCTGCCAACTGCAAATTGCTTAAGTAAGTGTGAAGACACAAACTTGAAAATAACATGAGGAATAAAATCTCCAATGTGAAAGCAAAATGTTTGGCTNCTCAAAAGTAATTCAAGAGAGCATCATAAAAGCAGTCTACGAGAATAATGAAACAAAGTAAGTGTTTTTTACATTAACTAAATAAGCCTTAGAGTCTTCCTTTGAACTTCTTCATATAAGAATACAGGAGTGACATCAAAGGGAGAAACACTGAGGAGACTGAGTATGGCGAGGGACAGAAACTAAGCACCCTTAAGTAATACCAAAAAACCCCACTGGTTATGAACATGTAAGAAGGAAAAAAAAGGTGACAATGCAGATCTCGACCACTTAAAAATTTCAAAGCTTTGCATATTAAGCTAAGTTTTTTTTTAATGCCTTTTTCAATATCCAGTAGAATTGAGGATATTTAACATTCATACCAGGCAAAGAAAACTGCAACACTAATTCATTTTAAACTACAAGGATTGCTCATGAAGTTGCTGACTCACAAGAAAGCACTCAAGAAGGAGGATGCATGCCTTTTTCTATGATTGGACGGCTTTGGCAGGAAAGGCTCACGTCTACTGTATTTTACTGCATAAAAAGATTTTTACCCGCAGCATGACAATAANCTGGAATATTTTTCGCTAAACTGTTTCAATTGACATATAGTCTCTTCTTGAACAAGTACAAATTTAGCTACAAATGCCTCGAATATTAGTGCTACATAAATTTAAACCTGTATATGTCTTCACTAGCTTCAGGAAGAGACTACATATTTTTCTTTTAAAATAATAATAAATAAAATCTTTTAAGCTTTGGATTTTTATTCCTATAACTGGATTGTTTGCCTTGAAGATAATGCAAATCATATTTACCCCCCACACACCTAACTCCACAGTGAGAAAAATGAACAAGAACTACGGACCTCAAATGTATTCAGAAATCTGAAGGGGTATGGTTTTATTGCTGCTATTTTTATTTTTTTTTTTTAGGAATCAAAGTCATTTTTTAATTTAAAACATTTTTCCCCCAAAGAAAGAATTCACAATATTTAACATAGAAATGCCATGGAATTGCTACTAATGTGTGATTTAGCACAAAATGACTTACTGTGTGTGTGATAAAATGCAAGCTGCATACAGGTACGTAATGAAGTTATCTAACTTACAGACTGGCAAATTAGAATATCTGAAAACAAAACCTTTTAATATTATTAATGAAGATTAACTCATTTCTATCATCATACTACCTTCACGTTGTTCCTATTTCAAAACTAAAGTACCAGATCAAATCTGCATGCTCTTTCCCAGCTGTTACGGCAGCTGGGGCTTTCCAAAGAAGCAAAACAAACAAAAACCCAAAAATATAAATGAAAGACACTTTCTCCCACCAAATCTTAACATTTTCTCATGCTCACTTGATCATTCAAAAAACACCCCCAACCAAACATCCTACACCCCAAAAAGTCCCACAGTGGAAACAAACAAACAAAAAACAAACACAAATCCCACCAAAATAAAACAACAAAACAAAACAAACAAACAAAAAGAAAAAAAAAAAAAAAGGAAAGAAACAACCTAAAAAACAACCAAGACCCCGCCACAGGTTTTGGAGAACATCTTCACAATCAATTTTAAACTTCAGTGTCTATCTCATTCAATCCAAGACACTGTTTTCGCACCTGCATATGGGTTATCAACATGACAATGAAACAGAGTATTTACTTCAAAAGTAATATAAAAGTCCTAACAATGGCCACGGGTGACGTTAAGGAAATATTTCCTTATGCTGGTTTTCTTCCTCAAAGCTTTTATACAAACTTCTGAAATAACTAGAACTACGGTTTGTTAAGAAAAGGTTTAATCAATCTCTTGAGCTGTTCTGCACTAATGTAGCAAGATAATGTTTTCTTTAAAATATTTTTTAGAAAAGTCTCATTAAATGCATAATCTGATACTTAGAATCTTCAACTTTATTTAAAGTGTACAGACTAAAGAAGAAAACTACAAGAAGTGTCATTATACCTTGGGATTTTAACACTTCTATAATACATGGATATACAAAGCACCTGGTACACAGTCATCAGTTTCATAATGTGAAAATATGTTCTGGAGTAACAACGCAGCAAAATGAAGTCATACATAGAACATGTATGCTCCTTCTTACAAGAGTTCTAGAGTTTTGGCACCATGTGTGAAGTTTCCATATAATTTAACAGGGAATTTGCAGAAAAGAAGCCGATTCCACCTTTCTACTGGTTTAAACAAAAGGAAATAAAAAGAAAATTCATCTACCCATATGTGTAATCTTGAAACCAAAGAACCAAAACTTGGTTCAGTAAAGTCTAATTCTATAGGGCAAACACAAAAATGAATTGGTAATTTTCTGGACTGTAACTACTCAACAATGAGGAAAACACCTGTTCTAAGTGCTAAAATATGAAGATTAACAAATCACATGTATGTAAAAAAAATAACAGGTATGTTAACTTTCCAGATGCATCCATTCAAATAAGTTTTGTAAACATTTACCTGTATCCAAGCGCTTTACAGGGGACTCATCATCAACCTCAGAATCTCCACATGCACTCCTTGATCTTTTCCTTGGGTGCAGAAGTGTCTCCAACCTTGGAAGGACTACAGACAAAAAGGTTTTGGTCCCTAGCTGTGGAGAAGTTGGCTGGGTTTCAGTGTTCTTTGCAGACTTTTGGGGGCTTACACTTTTCGATTTGCAGAAGAGAATGGATGTACGTCTGTTTACATCAGTTGATGACTCAGCTACAGCAGAAACAGTCGACTCATTGAGATTACTGTCAAGTAAGTGTTCTGGAGTGTGTCCATTTATTTCTTTCTGAATGGAAGTGCTATATAATTCATTATCAAATTTTACTCTTTTGTAAAGCTTACTCTGCTCTGGATTGAGTTCTACTGGTTTGAGGGTTGGTGGTTCTGAATTAGTCTCCAAGTTTGAAGGAAGAGGTAATGCATCTGATGGTTCAAGTTTAGGGGGAGATTTATCTCCTGAAAAAATTATAAATAGAGTGTGATTTTTGAAAACTTGTAGTTATAAAGTCTATTATAAAACTCACTATAAATGTGCAGCCCACCAAATAAATTGTTGTCTGGAAACAAAGCATAACATTTTAAAAACAAAACTTGTCTAGCAACAATCTGTCCTAATTAGTAGTTCCTACTTTTATACTGGGAATGTAACAGGGGTAGAAAAGGAAGTGTTTATAGTTGGTGTTAACAATTTATACCTGGATAAATACTTTTTACTTCTCATGCAGTTGTGTTAGTTTCATCAACTAAAAACTACAAAATCTATTCTTTTATTAGAAAGTTGGGGTGGTGGATGATTACCTGTTAAATACAATTATACTGCCATTCGAGTAAAATTTTTGATTATTTTATCTATTTCACCTTAACAACATTCATCTTGCCTGCCTAAGAAATATTTTATTAGATAAGCAGGGAAAAAAAAAAACCAAACATTTCTAATCTGATGCACTAGAGTGTGTTATAAAATCTACTGAAAGACAAGATTTGTAAAGCTGTTTTTAAAAGTGTGCCTATAAGTTTTACCTACTAAGAAGAGAAATAAAAAATTGAGGGGGGAAAAAAAAAAGACCCCCAATATCTTGCAGCTTGATTAGCCACTAGTTGACAAATACACACATGACAATGCGGACTGGATAGGAGAAATCAGAAAAACCACCCTCTACTGTTTTGTTTTTTTTCACCAGCACCCACCCTGACACCTTTTATTTTAACATGATCCTGTCCCAGTCAATTCCACTAAATCCATGCCAGGAAAAGACAATGGAGATATAACTGTGAGTGAATAAAAAAGTAGTTTCAGTTTTTCAACCCAAGTAAAGGGGAAGAAAATAAACATTTTGCTATCACAGCATACCCAAATAAAAACAGAAGGATGTCCTAACCTATAATTATCAACACAAAGAAATGTTTAAACCTTTCTGGCTTCCAAAAGAATCTTTCAAAATACAAGAAAGGAAATACTTATTCTAGAGTAACTGTATGAGACAAACATACTACTTATGCTATCACATAAAATATTTAAATTTAGTTACTTTTTCTATGCCACCTGAAAAAAGGTATAAAACCCCCAAGCATTGAAGTCCTCTGTAGTGTATATGTCTATATTGCTTTGGTTTTGGTCCACCAATATTTACTTGGAAATTTGTGAATTTCCAAGTGCAGAAAAATCTCAACCCTGTTGCTTAAGGTTTAATCAAACAGTAGCATAGCTCATACTAAAAATATATATTTTTAAAATGTGGCATGACTATGCTCACATCATTTCACAGCACACAAGTATTAAAATTGGTAACCAATACTTCAGGAAGACAGTAGAATGAAATGTACAGTCAGACAAGCACATTTGAAGTACCACCAATTAAAAAAGCCAGTAGTTTAGAATGTCCAAGGTGACTGCTCTTTGTGAAGAAATTCTGATCTTCTCTAATTAGAAAATATTCACAAAAAGATTTAAGAACATAAAACCACTTGGGAATTCTTTAGACAATAAAACCTGAATTTCATGGGATTATTCTGGTACCATATTTTTCACATGATCAGCCACTAAAAACGGAATTGCAAGGAGATAATTCACAGCACTTCCAAAGTCAGCTCCTGTACAGATCCCAAGCACAGGATTCTTCAATGGTCCTCATCTTTTTCTGCCAATTTTTTCTTTACTCCTCTCAGTACCTTCTATTTGAGAACTGAAATTTGAACTAATTACTATTATTCTTCCCTAGATCAGAACCATTACAACAATGCCAATCAACCCTGGATCATGCTTTTCAGTATGTTTTATTTAAAAAGTATACTGTAAATATAAGAAAAATGCTACAGCTGAAGTAAAAGGCCGTGATATAAAAATGTTGAGCTACAAGTAAAAAAGGTTAGTGTATTCATTAGCTGCCAAAACTACATTCATACAGAACTGTATTTAGTACCACCATCACTTGATTAAAAGAAACACCCGAATTTAAAAAAAAAAAAAAAATCATTAAAAATTCTGAGAACACTTAAAAGCCTCAGAACAAGACAATATGCTGATTCGTGCATGCTTTTTCTATCATGGTTCAAAACTCAAGCAAGTTCTATGTTTGGAAAGCATTCTCCTAGCTACACTAAGAATTAAACACTACATCGCTGTTTGAATGGCAGTTAATGACAGTCATTTTATTGACTTAACCTTTCAAAAATTTTGATAGCATTAAGCTGCAACAGATAGAGACTGTCTTATTTATTACCATGCTTCCACTTTCCCTTGAGCTCTTTCCTCCTCCTATTCAATGCATTAATTCAAAACGAAACATCTCTAACTCTCCTAAAGAAAAACAGTTTAGTTTTTTTAGAGCTGACCATGAAACAAACTCAACAGAAGCTTTTTTTTTTTGAGAGAAGCTCTTCTTCGCATCATTTAAAAATGAGTAATAAAGACCTCATAAATTCATTTAAAAGCCAAAAATGCAAATTATGATATTCAATTGAAATATAAAGTTAGGGCTCTCTAGCACATTGATCTCACTGAAATCAATGTCAAGTAGCCAAGAGTAGGTAAGACAAATGTTTTGAGGAGGAAGAGAAGCAAAAGGGGAAGAGCTGGGTAGATACAGCAGACTTGATTCTACAACATGAAGTTTATTAAAGTCCTATCAATAGTTAGCTTTATTTAAAATAAATAAATAAA
>VWZG01006437.1:114292-130351 GCA_013396735.1 Grallaria varia
TTGCTACTGTGAAAAATAATGGAGGGAAGTCTTTTTAAAAAGATACTCTATTCTCAAAATACTTGCTGTGATTAAGCGTCTATTTCCACATTTAAAATGCAATTTTTAAATTTAAAAAAAATATTTTAAATTTACAATTAATAAACTCTTTAATTCACATTATTAAAGCCCCTGACTGAAGAGGTTCAGAACAGTATTCATTTAAACCTGGTTTAGAATCTTACCTTCTTCTTCTCCGTCTTGTTCTAATGCTGCACTTTCTTCTTCAAAGCTTCCAATACCTGACTCTATTTGAGGAGCTTGGTTGTGTTGCTGACTTAGTTTGTTGCGAATAACGCTGATTTCTTTCTTTAACAGCTTTGCTCTTTTGCTCCTTGACCCACTGGATTTCATCGCACAGGTCAGATCGAGTTTTTCTAGCAACTCTCTCAGCTGTTCTTCCAAGGACATATGCAGTCTGTTTGCAGGATTCAGTAACCTATCCACTGAAGTCAAAATATGTACAATTGCAAAGGTGTTAGCATTTCCCAGAATATTTTCCATAACAAAAATACCAACAAGAGGAAAAAAAAAAAGTAAAATTCACATGCCAAAATAAAAAGATATTGTCAAAAAGCTACTCAGATTACAATTAGAGATGTTTATATAAATTCCTACTATGTATTTACTATTCCTCTTAATCAGCATTTTCCTCAAAAAAACTAAGTAGTAGAGCAAAGAATTAGATGGTCAAAAGGAAGACACAGTTAATCTTTCCTACTCTAACAAATGAATCCCTTCTTGTGAAAGAGAAGAACAAAATTAATTATTAAAAAAAATGTGTTTATTATTCTTCTTCACTGCCAAAACCTCAGAAAACCGATGAGTATGTCAAAAGAATAAATTTTAAATCTTAGTATTACAAACATGTTTTGTTTTTCAATTGAGTGGGTTATTTAAGAATTTGCTGAAGTTTATGAGCACTTCCCATGGTTTACAAGCCTATACAACTGTGTGGAAGAAAGCATTCAGCTTAAAAACCTTTTCCACATAAGTTGTTAAATTAGACTCTGACACTGCCAGAAACAGAATCTGGGTAACACTGATTTCTAATGAACAGGAACATTAGAATCTTTCCAGCACTGTTTTTAATGAGGGGGAGGTGTGGGGAATCTAGTCAGCAAATAGCAACAATTCCAAACATTTGTATGGAACATAAACCCCACTGCGTCTAACGAAAAATGCGACTGTTAAAAATAATCAAAAAACATCTTACCATCTTCCCAAGAGAAAGGCTGGGGTGACTCAAGTTTGGGCCGTTCAGGTAAGTGCATTCCAGTTTCATTATTGTAACCGATTCCTTCAGCATCTCGCCTAGCTTGCCTGAGAACTACACCTCCTTGATCTCTTAACCGCACTGCAGCTCTATAAAATATTGTATCTTTTGCATTGTACTTCATACAGTTATCTATGATAAGATTGAAGTCTTCTTCAAACTCACTGAGGTTTTTATAGCCTTGTGCATCTAACCGCTTTCGCATGGTAGAGAAATCCATAGGATGTTTAATATGATCCAAATAGTCCGGAACCTTTGAACAAATATTTAAAACATGAATGGGTAAAATGGTCTTATTACAGCCAGAGTAACATTAGTTATTAACTAATCACACATTTTAAACGTGTTTTGTAACACCTCAATATAGGAAATTAAAAATGTAGCTTAGAATTGCACATCGTGATATTGCAGACTTCTGTGTGGCAACATAAGTTTACATATTAGAACATTGTACACTTTGGGAACAAGTTTGAGTTTTACTAAAAGATGCTGAAACTGTATGTTTTTAGAATTCTGTGGTTTTAGATACCTCTTCTCCCAGGCAACTAGTAACAGTGCAAGAGGAAATGGACTCAAGTTGTGGCAGTGACAGCTCAGGTTGGATATGAGGAAAAATGTCTTCACTGAAAAGGTGGTTAAGCATTGGAACAGGCTTCCCAGGGAAGTGGTGGAGTCATCCCTCCGAATAGTCAAAACCAGCAGATATGGCACTTTGTGATATGATTTAGACTGCATGGTGGGACGAAGTCAAAAGTTGGACTTGATGTTGGAGGTCTTTTCCAACCCTAATGATTCTGTGATTCTATGTATAATAAACAGATGTGTATGCAGTATTTGTACACACATCCATATAATTTCTATAGACATGTCTACATGTTTTTTGTACACGTGCGTACATATGCACACATACACACACATATACTCAAATTCTATTTAGTTTCACCTGCAAATAAGAACACAGCACCTACATTTCAATTTTTGAGTTTGCTTAACCAAAATCATCTTATTACAAAATATCAATGTGTACCCATCATTCCATAAAAGTATGTCCCAGAAATTATTTTGGTATATAAACACTAAAAGGCTTTCATAGCAGTAAACCATAACTCATACTGTAAATTACCAGAATAAAGATTAAAAGGTAACACTGTTTCCAGATCTGCATGCAATGATTTTCTTTCTTGCATTTAAGTGGCACTAACTCTTATATAAATATCAGAAAACACTGCTGCAAACACACCTCTTTCAGGTTCACAGGCTGAGCGAATATACGAGCAGAATCCTTTTCCTGAAGCTGATCCAGAACTGATCGCAGAAGTACAGTGAACGGAGTGAGCTGAAGTTCCATAGCAACCTGTTCAATCTTGACCTAAAGAAGCAATAATTATCCAACTGAGCATTTTTCAGTAAGATACTGTGTTAGTTTTGCAGCAATAGCATAGGACTTTCTATGTAAATTCCAAGAAAATAATTTCAAATAACAGAATCAACATCTTCAAATACTTGGAACATCCTTCAGAACTTGCACTGTTTTTGACTTCAACTCATCTGTAGCTTAGTTTTCAGGCCATTAAAAGTTATCAGCACTGAAACACTCCTGCTATGCCAAAAATGAATTTTTGCTGAAACATTAAAGGTGTGTCCATATACACATAATATAAACATGTAAATAAAGTATAAACAAACATATATACATAAAATACATGCATATAAATAATAATACATGGGTATAGCAAGTGGTATGTGAATGTACATGAACAATGCATGGAATTCAAGAAAGCACTCCAGAATTACTAACTATATTAGCTTGCAAAGAATATTCACAGCTTGCAAAAGTGAAAATGAAATTGTGGTTTTATAAATAAGGAGCATTAAAAACTCCTAGGCGCAACCATTTTGCTTTCACAGTTTTCATATAAAATCTTATCTTTTGGCATTATCATTTCCTCCAATCTCTTCTCCCATCAATGTTAACTCTACAATGTCACAGGACTTGAGATGCTGCTTTTGTTTTCTTTTTTTGGTGACAGAAGGATAAAAGTGCTACTTAGTATAGGCATATGTGTTGGGAAGACCAGAAGAGATCAAATTTTCTACACTTCAGAAACAATTATCTTTGGAAGTCTAACAGAATGGCTATTGAGTAATTTCTCCACACCAATGCAAACAGCATGGGCAACAAACGAGGAGTTGGAGGCTACCACGCTGCTAAAGAGCTAAGATTCAGTTGCCATTACTGAAATTTGTTGGGAAATCCCATGACTAGCATGCGACTATCAACGGCTGCAGGCTGTTAAGAAGGGACAAGAGAGGAGGAAGAGGCAGAGGAGTTTCTCTCTCCATCAACAAATGAAGACTGTGAAGAGCTTTCTCTGCAGAAAAGCCACAAGCAGGTTGATGGTACAGACACCGAGAGGACAGAGGGAACCCTGTGACTGGCATTTATTTTAGAACTAGGGGAGCCTATTGACAAAGCCTTTTCGTTTCAGCTACAGGAGGCATCGCGCTTGCAGGCTCTTGTCCTGTGGGGGACTTCAACCACTCTGACGTCTGCTGGAAAAATAGCTTGGTGAGCTGTAGGCAATCCAGGAGACTCCTGGACTGCACTAAGGATAACTTCCCAAGCCAGATAATAAACAGCCCAATCAGAGGGGATGTGATATGAGCTCCCATGATCACCAGTGCAAGTGAGCTAATCTGAGACAGCAGGACTGGGGGCAGCCAGGGCTGTAGTGATCACACACTGGTGGAGTTCATACTCCTGAGGGATATGGGTCAGGCAAAGAGTAACGTCAGGACCCAGAATTTGAGGAAAGCAAACATCCAATTGTTCAAGGAGTTAGGCCATAGGACTCCACAGAAAACTGCTCTCAAGGACAAAGGAGCACAACAGAGCTGGCAGAACTTTAATAACACTTTCCATTAAACACAAGAGGTCTTGATCCCTAGGTGTAAGAAATCAGGAAAGGAAGGCAAGAGACCACCATGGATGACTTGAAACCTGCTGATCAAACTAACTGGCAAAAAGGAAATGCACAGGCAATGAAAGCAGGGACAGGCATCCTGGAAAGAGCATAGGGGCACTGTCAAGTCACTCTCCATATCTGAAAAGTCTTGGCAGTCAAGTGAAGACCCAGGCGACTGGAAAAAGAGAAGCATCACACGCATTTTTAAACAGGGCAAAAAGATGACCCTGGGAACTACCAACCTGTCTGCTTCATGTCTGTGCCATGGAAGATCATGGAACAGATCTTCCCTAGAAGCTATGCTAAGCTTTCACATGAAGGACAAGGATGTGATTCGGGACAGCCAGCATAGCTCCACCAAAAGCAAGTCCTGCCTAACCAAACCTGTGGCCTTCTATAATAGAGTAACTGTATCAGCAAACAAGGGAAGAGCTATGGATGCCACCTATTTGGACTTCTCTAAGGCCTCTGACCCAGTCCCCTCCAACATCATTCTCTCTAAACTGAAGAGAGATGGATTCTATGGGTGGACTGTTCCACAGGTAAGCAATTAGCTGGATGGCCGAATACAGAGAGCAGTGACCAATGGCTCAGATTCTGGATAGAGATCAGTAATGAAGCAGCATCCCTCAAGGGTCCATACCAGAACCAGTACTGTTTAGTATCTTCAGCAATGACATAAGACCACAAGATCAAGTGCACTCTCAATAAATTTGTACGTAACGCCAAGCTGAGCAGGGTATTGACGTAACTGAAGGATGGGATGCCATTCAAAGGTACATGGACAAGCTAGAGAGAAGGGCTCATGGGAGTCTTATAGGCTTCAACAAGGTCAAGTTCAAGATCCTCCTGCACCTGGGCTGGGACAACCCCAGGTATTAATACAGGCTGGGGGATGAACAGATCGAGCGCGGCCCTGCTGAGAAGGACTTGAGGGTACTGGTGGATGGAAACCTCAATGTGAGTAGGCAATGTGCACTTGCAGCCCAGAAAGCCAACTGTTTCCTGGGCTGAATCAAAAGAATTGTGGTCAGCAGGACGAGGGAGGTGATTTGGCCCCTCTACTCTGCCCTCCTGATAACCCATCTGGAGTACAGCATCCAGCTCTGAGGCCCCCAGCATAAGAACGGCATAAACCTGTTGGAGCGAGTCCAGAGGAGGGCCACAGATATGATCAGAGGACTGGAGCTCTCCTCTTAAAAAAGACTGAGAGCACTGGGATTGTTCAGCCTGGAGAAGTGAAGGCTCTGGGGAGACTTCACTGAAGCTTCTCAGTACTTCAAGGAGGTTTATCACGAAAATGGGGACAAACTGATTTGTAGGGCCTCTAGTGACAGAACAAGGGGTAACAGTTTTAAATTAAAAGAGGGTAGATTCAGAGTACATACAGAGAAATTTTTTTTACAATGAGAGTGAAGCATTGAACAGGTGCACCACAGAGATGGTAGGTGCCTTATTGCTGGAAAAATTAAAGGTTAGGTTGGATGTGCCTTTGAGCAACCTGATCTAACTGAAGATGGCCCTGTTCACCGAAGAGGGATTGGACTAGGTGATCTTTAAGGTCCCTTCCAATCCAAGCCATTCTATGAGTCTATGAAAATTTTATTTATTGTAAACAATTTGAGTGCACACAAGCATGTTACTTGCCCCTACATGAGGATTAAATGACAGCAGTCCTTCTACTGAAAAACTGTGTGAGAATATTTAAATTGTATTTCCTTCAGAGGTTTCACCAAATTAAAAGGTGCTCCATTTACCTGTTCCCTTTTTAATTTTTCACGTTTACGTATAAGCTCTATCAACAAACGTGCTCTTTCAAGATCATGGCGCAGCCTTTGCCAGTACTTCAATTTTTCTTTTAAGGCTTGCATTTCTTCATCATCTTCTCTCTAAGAAAAGAATCAAAAAGATTTTCATGAAATGAAAAATGCATACCTCTTTTTGTAAGATAGTTTATGCAATTATAGGGTGCGCGCACATGAAAGGACAAACCGCTGTCTTATAACTACGGCTTTTGACCATAAGCTTCATAATGCAACAAAAGAAAACCGCTAGTCAGGGTATATTCTACAGTTTCTCAAGGGTCTAACTGAAAACAAAATCTATAAACTGGAAACCCCTCCTATGGTGAAAGCTATTTACATCAGAAGAAGCAATATAGCAAACAGCAACCTAGAAATACAACAAGGTGCAACACAAAATGGCATTGTTGCATCAAAATTCAAACCAGGTGAACACCATCAGCTTCTTCAGAAACTCCAGCCTGCTAGAAACAATTTATTCTTGTGGTCAACACAGTCCACCTTCCCCACACTCAACAGAATTAGAACAAACATAACAGAAAAAAATCACGATGGCTTCTGAAGAGAGGAGATGAAAAGCTGTTTATTAGATAATACAGTACCTTCAAATAGTACTGCAGATAAACAATGTAGTAATACAACCTTTCTGAGAATGGATGAAAGAATTCAATTTGCACATTTTTAAGAGTAAGTAATGTCTAAACACTTGCAGTATTTAGTTTGATTTGGACATACAAAAACCAGAGGATTTCTTTTTTGCCTTCACTACTTCTCATAAGAAAAAAGGAGGATATTGGAAAACTACACATAGGATTCAAACAGTATTGATAGTTCACTAGATATGATGGAACATAAAGAAACAGAAGCCCAGATACTAGTACCAGGTACATGAAAGAAACATCTGCTTTGGAAAATGTTTACGTTCAAAAAAATGAGTATCAAAAGACATCAACACTTTGTGTGCTTGTCTGTAACTCGCATAATGCAACATATTCTTGGAAAAGTAATCTTTTTGGGGGGGAGGGTTTAAAAGCTAAAATGAAAACAATAAATTTCATAAATTATAAAAAATAGAAGACAGAGGAATAAAGAAAAGTCGCTAAACAGGTGAAAAATATTACAAATTATCACACCAAAAGCAGTAACATCTTTAAGAGAATGACAATTCAAAGTACCACAGGTCTTGTGCAATTTTTCAAACAGAAGGCTCGACAAATATAACTGCAAAAAATGGCAGTTCAAAAATATTATCTAATAGATTTGACAGTGCTATGATTCTATCATTTGCATCCATATTTTATTGCTTTATATACTTTGTAAAAGTAAAGGCAAGTACCCATGAGAGCGATGAAGTTAGTTCTATTCAAATTTCTGACTTCACTGAAGTTGAAAATCCTTAACTATCAACTATCTCTGTATTAGAATATAGCAATCTGAAAACAACAGCTTGCTCCTCTTTTCAGTAACAAAAAAAAAAATAAACCCAAAACCAAAAAACCCTACACAAACAAAAAGAACACCCAACCTAAAAATTGGAGATAGAAACTTTAGTTCCCTTTCCTAATGACTATTACAACTGAAAGTTACTATTTCTTTTAAGGAGTTAAATCTTGATGTAGACACATAATTCAACTGTTAGAGGTCAGCAGAGCTAAAAGTTACCTCTGATAGGAAAAAAAATTAATATGTACATTTTCAATTCCCTAAAATTCTCACAGACTCATTGAAAAAGGAAGCATACACTGCCACTAATTCCTGTTCTCCTACACGCCTACATCTCTGCGCACAGATCTCACATGTGGAAAAGCAACCTAACTCTTAAATGACACAGCTGTACTATTTTTTCAGTTTTACTGTTTTTCAAGACCAAAATTAAGTTTTGGTGATTGCCAGAGTGGCAATCCCTTGCTTGTCCTCCCTTTGCTTGCAAATATTCAAGAGTCGATCTTTTGCCCTATATACCTATACAATTTATGAAACTGGAGAACTGAGCTTGCTGAAAGCTAAGTCAATAAATATGTACTAGTTTTAGGGTGGGTCAGGAAACTTAAATACAGCAAGAAAAAATGTTACAGCCGGTCTTAGGATAATTCAATAGACACTTAAGTATTTGGCTAAACCTCAAGGTTCAGTTGCACTAAAAAAAGAAGTAATTTTTTTACTTTAATCAGTTGCTTGACCAATTTCATTCCATAAAATAGGCACATATATATAAATCTGCAGATGTGACCTCAAGTATAAAGAGCAACTCGTTTGCCTTTTTTTTGTGCATGCATTTACTCCTCTCCTGATTATTACTCTGGCTTGTGGATTAATAGCAAGTCTCCATTTTTTTGACACTTCTGTGCAAAGTAATGTTGGCATACTGTCTGTAATAGCTAAGATAACCCCACTTTGCCCTAACCTATTTACTACCTAACATACAACATATACCTTAATTAAATTAAATACAGGCCAGCTGAAAAGAGCATGGTGCACTGGTATCCAACAGTAAAAACTTGCAACAGAAAGAGTTCCTTTCAAAATTTCTAGCTCTCTGACACAGAAAGTTTCTAATAAACTTTCTGGTGAAGAATTTATTTTTTGTAAGTCTTTCTTTCCATAACTGCCCTGAAAGCCAGCAAGTTTCATCTGGCTGATGACACATGAAAACTTTATACAGAAACTCTTGTTAAGAGAAGGACTCTTCACTAGAAACTGTACTGACAAGACAAGGAGTATTGAGTTCAAACTGAAGAGGGTAAATTGAGGTTAGATATTAGGAAGAAATGCTTTACTGGGAGTGTAGTGAGGCACTGGAATAAGCAGCCCAGAGAAGCTGTGGATACCCTACCCCTGGCAGTGTTCAAGGCCAGGCTGGATGGGGCATTGAACAACCTGGTTTAGTGAAAGGTGTCCCTGCCCATGGCAGGTGACTTGGAACTACATGATCTTTGAGTGTATAATTTTCCTATGTACTTAGTTCTTGCTGAATATATTATCTAGAAAAGTTAAAACTTTACGTTTATTAATACTGAGGGAAAAGGGAAACACTTCTAAGCCTACACACAGAACATGCATCATCTGGAGAAGGTACAGTGTCATACATAGGACACTTGCTAGTCACTGAAAAGCACTACCTATACATTTTTCATTAACATAATCATTTAACATTCAGCTTGGCTTAAAACTTGCTTTTTCTTTTCAAAAGAATAAAGTGCTCCAATTTTTAACAGACCAATATAAAGTTTTCTATTTATTTAGAAAATATTTTCATTACTTCCTTATTTAAGAATCATTCTAAAATTAGAAAAATAAAACAAAGAAATATTGTTTGTACCAAAGTGTAAACAGGCAATGGAATTCTAAATGGGTCCTACCTATGGCCTATTTTATTTTAATCAAACATCAATTACAATAATCTCTTCATTGTGGTAGTTACTATTTAACTATTTAGAAATGTTGCAGCCTGTAACATGTCATCTCAGAAAAAAATGTACTTCCCAAAGACCAGCTAGCACATAATTTTTTCAGACGTTAACAATAGTCTAGTTCTATACTGCCACAATACCCCTACATTTCAGTTCTTGACTTTAGTATTTTTTAAGGACTCAAAATAAATTAATTTCAACTATTATTAGGTAACTGCTAGATATTACTCTTCAGAATAGAAATTTCTGATACAAAAGAGATTAATCAAAGATTGAAAGTAGAATATAAAATATTTCAGAGAAACTCAAAAAATAGTATCAAGGAGCAATATAGAAGCAAGGAAAAAAGATAAACAAGTGGCCAATTTATATTCAAATTTAATTCCACCTAAAAGGAATTCACCTAAATGGAATTTGAGAATCTCAGCTATGAGGAAAGGCGGAGAGAGCTATGATGGTTTAGCCTGAAGGAGAAAAGGCTCAGGGGGGCAGAAATCTCACCAATGCACATAAATACCAGAAGGGAAGATGCAAAGACAGAGCCAGGGTCCTTTCAGTGGTGCACAGTGACAGTACAAGAGGCAATGGGCACTATTATTTTTTTTTTTTTTTTCAAACTGTGAGGGTGACCAAGCACTGGCACAGGTTGTCCAGGGAGGTTGTGGAGTTTCCACCCTTGGAGATACTCAAAAGCCAGCAGAACGTGGTACTGGGCAACCTTTTCTAAGTGGCCCTGCTTGAGCAGTGGGGTGGTACCAGATGACCTCCAGAGGTCCTTTCCAACCTCAATTGTTCTGAGAACTATAAGTTAGTTTTTCACATGAAAAGCTAAAAAAATAAACACATAAACATGACAGATCAAATAATTAGGAAGCAGTGTTGACCATGGTATTTTTATGACTACATCAATCATGACTTAATCAGCAAACAGAAATACACTTCTAACAAAAATAACAGTTCAGATTTAAAGGGGCGGGGGATTTCAATGTAATACAAGCAAGTTATTATAAAATTAATTCTTGAGTTTTAGACGTTATTTTACAAGAACAATTCCACTGGAAGTCAAACATCTGGAGAATGGAAAGAACACAGCCAACTACATATTTCATTCAATTAAAAAAGTAACAGAGATACTCCACATCATGATGCTTTACAGCATTTCAAGGTCTACACACATGGATCCACACACACAATTCAGAAGTTTTAATTATTTTTGAAGCTACCAAATGACTTGAAACCAAAACAATTGAATATCTGGAGACACTATTTTCGTGTTTTTCAGCACTTGACTGGTAAGTGTGTACAACTTTATAGCCCCCCTAGACATATTGTAGCTAGGATGAGTCTTGCTGGAATAATGTATCAGGATAAATTTATGCCTGTCTACAATCACACTTAATTGTGTCAAAAGTGAAATTGGAAGTTGAAACAGGTCTTTGAACTTCATCAACAACTTTCCCTTTATTCTGTTATTACTGAACAGAGGTGGGCAATAAGAATCTGAACTTGAAAACTCTAGACTAGCTGTGTAACCCTTTGCCCTGTTAAAATACACATTTTTTTCAAGTGTCAAATGACACAGGCTTTGCATCTTTTGAAGAATTTAAAATAACTTATTTTTCATCTAATGCATAGCACATTGAGTAATGAGTTCCACAAAACCACAACACTAGTCAAAGAAGAATGATACTATGATAGTTCTGATGACAGTGTTTTTGAGAAGCTTTAAGCAAAACAAAAGAAAAACCTGCACAATTTTTTTTGTACCTCACAAATTAAAAAGTATTAGATAATTGCCAATACAGGTAAGATCACTTCAGAATGAGATAAATAATTTACTCATTCCTGAGTAAGTGAAAGTCTATGTCATGCTAGGCTTCCTAGTTAATTTTTTATTCAATAGAACACAAAAATTCTGATTTCTTCTTATAAGTAAAAAATGTACCACATACCTGTTGTGTGTTTCTCTGTGACTGTAAACTGGACTGCAGCCTTCTCAACAGTGGAACACCATTCCTAGACAGCCTTTTAAGCAACCAGTAACTGTGCACTCGTTCAACAAAATGCTTCTTTCGCTGAATGGCCACCTGATTCATAATCTTATTTAATCTAAAACATGGAAAAATTGATATTGTATTTTGCACAGCAAAGCATAAAACGTATTTGTCTATGGAAGTTAAACATCAAATATATATGAACTGTAAAAACAGAAGTAATCACCATGGTGACTCCTTTCAGTAACATCCTTTCCAGTACAATTACTTCTGAGCAGTGCATTACAATCAAATACATCTGCTTGACACTGTAGTTTCTACCAAATACATTAAGATACTTCATAAAACTAAAGACAATCAATTTTTTCATGACCTTTATTTGAAGAGCAATCCCAGATTAGTGTTGAAAAAAAAGCTTTATATAAATTTCAGAATAATTTTCCTACTGAAAATAAAATCAGAAATAAAGCTCTAAATCACTATGAAAGTCTTCAGATCTTTTGTTGCTATCTACACAAAGAATTAGTAGTTTATTTTAAAGACAATGTCTTCAAACTTTTTACATAAAAACATGCAACAAAAAGTTTGTATTACTTATCTATTAATATCATTTTTTGACAAATGAACCGAACAGAAAATGTAAAACACAAGAACAGTTATTTTACCCCACATATAGGATGAAAATAACCACACAGAAAAGACATTAAGTGAGGATAGTTAAATAAACTATCTCAATCAAGACCAATCAGTATTTTCTGCAAAGCTGTTTTTTAACAAATGCAAATACTGTTTGCATATGATCATTTACAAATACTCTAGGAAAGTGCTGTATGAACATCACACACGACAACATTGACTCGATTATTTTTCAAATAATGACGTTAGAATATCCAAGTCTCACACACAACACTTGCCTCCCAAAACTTACATTCAAAAAAAAAAAGTTTATCTGAAACAGATCTTCAGCTCTCTGTGCCTACAGTACCTTGAAATCATGGCAAAAAAAGTTATAAAAAGTTAATGGTTATGTATGATAATGAGGTATTTGGTACTGGTGGCAGCCCTTGCAAAAGTAACGTAAGAGTCCCCAAGGCATCAACAATGTTTATTGTCAGAGAGATTATTAGCTCATTTGGGGGTAGGAGTGGGTTGGAGAGAGAGCTGGATATAAAACAGCTACAGAAAATAACAATAAAATCTGTTAATTCTTCACTCAGTATATTACTACCCACAGCAAAACTCTAGAATCAATAATAGAGCGTTTATCATATATTCTCCAATAAAATTTAATACTTAAGTAGGCAAATATTAATTCAAGATGTGTCTGATTTGTAGAACAGTACCATGAGACATGTACGTAAAAATCATGAACGTATACACATACTAGCATTTTGCTGCTTTTTCCTTTCTAATGTTAGGAATAAAGCAGATGCACAGGTAAGGATAAGAGTAAAGTAGCCAAATAACTAAAGAAAATGTAAAGTTATAATTAAAACTTGGGTAAAATGATTTTTAAGAGTATCTGGGAAACTTAAATATTTTTCAGACAAAGTGAGTCTATCCTGAGTTCACCAAAAGCCAACTTAGTTGGTTTTCCTGGACTGTGTAAAAGACAAGGTGCAATAGGTCTACTGAGTGCTACACTAACTAGCTACAGAGCTTTCAGTCATCACTGGGTAAAGGCAGAGCAAATACAGGTTTTCTTCAAAATATAATGCCATTGTGTCTTTTGGCTCCTCAGTGACATTGTTTTTTCAAATAATAATTAAGCCAGTTAGGCATTCTTGAAAAATTTTAGCTTAACTTAAAGCTTAAAAAGTCTGCAGATGGACTTCAGACTGTCTTGTAAGTCTTTCACTGGAGGGCAGATGCAGGCTCCAAAAAGATTAACCCAATGGAGAATGACATAATTACAATTCATTATAGAATGCAATCAGAATCAAGTAATTACTTTCCCATCTCTTGGAAACAGTAAAACCTACTGAACCAAGACAAAAAAAGCACAGCCAAATACAAACCTCTTTGGAAAGATCAGAGAATCATAATATGAAGAAAGGTGCCTTGGCTTCATGCCCATCAGATGTGGCAAGACTAAGCAAACATCTTTAAGTACAGCTTCAAGTACATTTGCCCATTCACATAATGAACTGATCTATTAGTAGATAATTATAGAAATAAGGTGCTTAAATAAGTTTAAGAAATATGTTCACAGCAGACACTCTCCAACTTGAAAAATACAAATAAACAGAAAGCAATTTGGGGTGCAGAAACTACTTAGCAAGGGGTTGGAAACTACTCCTCTTTGCCTTTCCTCCAAATACAACCAAAGACTGGCTGTTCTTATTCCATTTAGACACCACACATGGATATACTTTTCAAAATACAGAGGTCTGAGACAATTCACATGGCAGGTATTTACAAAGCCTCTACACTATGAACTTGTTGATGTAATGAAGAAGTTACATCTGCTTTTAGACCCTAACAACCCACTAACTATATCACAGTTCTTTAATCATCTTCTTGTTTAGCCTGATACTTCCACATAGACTTTTACTGTCCCAAAGGCTTTAAATTTTGACACACAATACAACTGTTTAGGGGAAATAAAACACAGCTGCTGTAGAACCCCAGAACTAGCACAGCCTGGGTATTAATTTTGAAGCTTCCACTCTTAAAAGAGTTTCCTGTACATTTCACTTCCTTCTATTTTTTTTTTTCCCACCAGAGAGATATAATTAAGAAACATTACTGAAGAGCAGGGGAGAAAAAGGTATGTATTTGAGGCAGGTAAGGGAGAGCTGTTTGAAGACTTAATAGTTTTGCAATCCAGAGTCTGACTTGCACACTACACTGAGAAAGCCCCCACGCAGAGGCAAGGCTTATAGAACTTAAAGCCCCTTCCAGAATTACATAGAGCACCTCAGCAAAGGCATTTCTTTTCTAAGGTATCCATGCACCCTATAACTTTTTCCCAGTATAAGCACATCAGAAAAGAATAGCTTTCTGTATCGCTTTATTTTCTAATGGCAAGTCAAGCACAGCAAGATATGGGAGAAAACCCCCATCATTTTCCCCTCAACTTACCGGTTATTTAAAATAAAGTACACTGATAGAGGAATTTTATAGTTCTTAAAACGGTGCCCGTGCTCCCATGAAATTCAGTAACTGTTGTTATATAACTGGTCTCATAAAAGAAGCATTAGGTTTCAAGCTGATGACCACTGCAGCTTTTTGATGTTTTGGCAGCAAGTCATACTCACTCTTGTTTTTTTTTTTTCTTTAGAGCTATATTCCAAAACTACACAGATGTCAACACATTTTTCAGACCTGTTTTATTCATGCCATAGCCAACTGAAAAAGCCAGTGCTATTTCTCTTCCCCAGCCCCACTTATACTGGACTGTAGTGCACTACAAACATGATATGCGGATATTGTACAATTCCCTGCTTGTTTTTAAACGGAGAAAGGCCCTTTTGCAACCGAACCTTTAAAGTAGCACCTACAGTCTCTTGCTCACATGGAAACACTTGATGGATAATCTACCTTCTAAAGGGTGATACACTCAAAGCACTGCTCAGTGCATTCAGAGAGCTGTGTTACTGAGTCCTTGTTTCCTCAACTTTTATACATATATGCATAAAATAATTTTTGTCAATGTAAGAGATGCGCAATCTCACAGTTTCCTTCTTCAACTCATGACTACCTTTCTCTCCCAGTTTCAGTTATATGTCACTATGACAACTATGGCAACTGCTTGCCGGGAAAAGTGAAACCAATATTTCTGGTAACTAACAGTGTGGCAGTTTAACACAGGAAAGCCAATGAAAGATAATCAGCCACTTTTCTATTAATCATCACTAACCACTCCAGAGACCATACATGCTTTTTAACCCCACAGCTATTATTTTAGTATTACAATACATGAAGATTTCTACAGCACCTCTCCATTCTTAAATTTTAGAAACATAACTGGAGAGAACATCTCCTTGAGCAAGTATGTGTTTTTGACAGCATTACTATAGTAGGTGAAGCACAGATTTTATTCCTTTTTGTCTGTATGTTTTAAAACTAGCTATTGAATTTGCCTTTCCGTGCTAGGTTAAGAGTCCAACATTTTATATACTGATGCATTCTCTGAAGACAAACTTTCTCCAAGTTCCTATTGTTTATTCCACATTTACTGGTATTTAAATAGTATTTGATTTTGAGTGAACATGTAGGAAGCATTTTATCTTGCTTCACATGACTGTGAAACATCTATTTTTCTTCTTGAGCAAATAGCTTGTAAAATTTTGCTTGTACAAGAAAAGTTGAACACTGAACTTAAGGTAAGAAAATACTGTGCAATTTCAGTCAACTCTCTATTTGTTACAATAGAGTACCTTATTTCTATTCTAACAATTACATTTGTGATCTTCCAAACCTTTGTATAAGGAAAAAACAAAACAATAACAAACCTCCAAACAAAGAACAACAAAAACCCACACCCTGTTACCCTGGAAAATCTTTTCTCAGAAAAATCACGTGCACAGATTTACTTCTGCCACTTCCTATACATATACAATGACTTTT
>VWZG01006440.1:0-131884 GCA_013396735.1 Grallaria varia
CCTCCCCTCCCCTCCCCTTCCCTATGGGTATAAATGTGACCCCTTTAATGCCTTGGAACCTCCAATGGGGTCAGAGCTTTGTTGCAAGCTATTCTGTCTGTAGTCTTTCTTTTAACAGCATCTGTGCCCCAAAGAAGTCCATGAACAGTCTGACATTTAGTATTTTAACTCATATCACAGATAATTGATTCATGCCTGTGAAGCACTTGGAAACTATACAAACACTTACTTAATATTATTCTTTTTTATGATTTACCATTCTTAACTCACATGAACTTTGAATTAGAGGATTTCTGTCTTTATAATCTGAAATTCAACTTATGAACAATTGACAGGTGGTTTCCACTTTTCCACTTCTCAGTTTTGGCTTGATTTTGCTACTCACTGTGCAAACCTTATCCAAGTCAACAGGGGCCACAAGTCCATACAGAAGATGTCACCTCAGACATGACTGAGCCTTGCGAGGTAAGAGCCAAACTCAGCCAAATTAGGCTGCCGTCTGTACTACGGCAGTGGGAATCTGGGGTCATGTGTTGCGATTTACACCTAACCTAACTGGGTTTAGAAACTATTGCTACAGTACCAGAATGGGCAAATGGTAATTTCATCCAGAACTTCCAAACACTTGCTCTATTTCTATTTAGTGCCTAAGGAGGTGCCACAGATGACCATATCTACAAAAAATTATTTCGCAGGAGTAAGGCTGAGCTTTTTAATAAAGTAAGACAGGGACTTAAACCCAGAATAACTTTCATCCAAAAGCTATGGCCTTTTTTCAAACTGGTTTCCTGAGCTGTGGTCCCAGGAAATATCAAAGTGAAGGTGATAGGATGAAGGAGAACATTGTGCTTAGGTCTTACCCCTGACTTAGCACAGGACATGGCCACACTGGCACTTATGATCACATAAACATTCCTGTAGGGGCTGGCTCAGACAAGGCTGGCATGAAGAGGCAGCTCTCAAAAACCATATTTAGAAATAATCTTAATTGTGTCCATTGTTAAAATAGGTGTTTTTACTTTAAGCAGTGATACTGTTATTATTTGTTATGTATATCATCATACTGCCTACTTACACCTGTATGGTATTTGAAAATTAATTATACCTCTCATCCTGTCATCATCTCCACTAATACTCAATTTTAATGCATTAATATGTTATTCTTGTATGAAGTGATTCCTGGATGCAAGAATAAAAATTAAATTGAAATCTTAAGGTAAAAAGAAGTATAATTTCAGTTAATCATTATTTACCTCCAGCATAACACTGACTAATTATACTGGTGCTGTAGTGGGGAGAGACAAGTATGAAGCTGGTTGCCCATGATCTGCCCAGCCTAAGGAGCAATCCCAGCCCCTGTGAGCTGATGAGAGCCCTTGAGAGACTCCCAGCTGCAGCAGCAGGAGAACAGATGCTTCATCCCTCCACACCGTGTCAGTGCTGCTGAAGAATCAGAGCAGAGCTGGCCCCAGTAGCTGGTGAGAAGCAGCCCAAGGCTGGTGGGCAGGCAGATTTTGTGTGGCCCCTGCAGCACCACTAAAGGGTGAGCACCTTTGTGCTCCTGCCTGCTGCCATGCCTGGACCACAGCGTGCACTGGGGTCAGCTGCTGGGGAGTGGATGTGGTACTGCAGATCATGGGATTCAAAACATCCCTTCTCATGGGGAGACTGTGTGCCCTGCCTCCTGATGAGTGCCCACCAATCCATTTCAATCTTAGGCTGAAGGTGAATATGTCAGACTGGCTCCTTTTCAGAAGGTTATTGAGCTAAGGTAATAAGTGGTATCCATTAAGTATGCCCTGGGGTTTCTCAGTATTTGTTGGGCCTGATTCCTGTTTCCCTGAGGTAAATGGGATTCCCTTGTCACTGGGAAAGAGTAGTGGGGTAGGCACTGCTGGTGCCACAGACTGGGTGATGGGTCTGCCTATCTGTTTGCTGTGATCCTCCAGCAGCAGGGACAGGGACCTGAGCTTGGGAAAGCGGGGTTTAACCCCCAGTGGCACTGCTTCCCTGCTGTGGTTATTTTGAGCAAATTATTTCAGTTTCTCCTACAGACCTTGCCAGGTCAGATGCTTGCAGGTCTTACCAAGGTCTGCTGATAAACAGCTCAGTGATAGCCCTGGGATCAGAGTGTTTCGTATGCAGATGGTCCTGTGGGTGTTGCTGAGAAGCTGGCTGTCATCAGGACAAGACCTGGGTCCACAGCTGTGAGATTCCATAGCTGGAACAGGGGAATATGGCTGCAACCTTAACATACTTTCTGCTGGCACTGCTGGGATGGGAGTTCCTTCCACCACGCATGTCTCCTCACTAGAAGTAGGCCATGTAATTAAAAAAAAATCACCCTACTTTCCATTGAAAGGACCATTTTATAGGTATCACGAGTAGGTTTTCCGTCTTGATGGCCTAAAAAACTCACAGGATTGAGTAGGCATCCTTTCTCTAAATCACTTTTAGCAGATCTTCTCGTTAATCATTGCTGATCTAAACAGTTTGATCTCACTGAAGTATGTAAAGTGTGCATTCAGTAACTGACTTAGTTATGGAGTCACCATTCATTCCAGAGGTTAAATGCAAAGTTGTATTACACACGGAGTATTGCTAAAATAACCCCAGGCTTTTAGTTTTGATTCCCACTTTATTGATTTGTGCTAGGTAAATTTAATTCCAAATCATAGAGATGGCTGAGATAGTCATTCGATTTTGTCATTGTAGTGAAGAAACCATTAGAAAAATGGAGAAGTAAAGGTCACAGTAATCTTTTCTGGCATGAAGAAACAGTTTTATTCAGAGGTCAGATTTGCGCCAAAAACTCTAAAGCACTCTCACTATATCATTATTTAAGCATTTATAAAGTTTAATTGATATACAACAACTGTGAAACGCCAACATTGCTCAACAGAAAATGGAAAAGTGGGAAAGATTTTCTTTCTTTCCGTGGATGGGCTGTGAATTTCCCATGTTACTGTGCTTGCTGTCCCAAGTTTACTATATTGCAGCTCTTGGCAACAACAAGCCTTTCTTTGATCTCAGACACATTCCCAGGCGTGGTGTTAACATCAATGTGTGAAATGAAGGGGACTGATGAAGACTGGACCTCCTCCTGGCTTTTTTGCAGAATTCTTGAATAACTCCAGGTGAGTTGTATGGAGGCTGCGCTTCCTCATTGGCCAAAACTGGGCAAGTAAAGCACCTGTGTTTCCTGTTGTTGGGATAAAGATAATTATTTTAGCAATAGAAATATGTGTGAGGAACTAACTGCAAAGTGTCACACAATGTAATTATCTGTAACTACCTCTTTGTCCTTTTTTCACACTGACCTGTCACTGAATCTATCATTTTAATTCTTATATGGCTTATTATCCTGGGTGGGCATCAGAAATAATGCTTATATACTGTAGTGGGTTGACCCTGGCCAGATTCCATGAACTCATTAAATCCCTTTCTGCAACTAGGCAGAAGGGAGAGGGGTCATCCACCCACCACCCTCATGGGCAAAAAACGAACTCAAAGTGAGATAATACCTAAATTTATTACTAATAGGATAAATGCTAAACTAAATAGTGAGAAAAAAAAAACAGTCTTAAAACAAACACCACACACACACACTTTCCCCCCACCCCTCCTTCTGTCCATGGGGGGTTGCAGTCAGTTACAGTTGCTGCCGGTTGTCATGTGAGTTCCCCCACCCCTCGGGGTCACTCTTCCATGGGGTGCAGTAAAGGTTGAGTCCCTGCACCCCAATGAGCCTCCATGGGTTGCAAGGGGACATCCTGCTTCACCACGGGTTACAGGGGACCACAACTGAGTCCANTATGTTGAAGGTTTCACTTTCGTCTTACTGTCCTGTCTACCAAGGCCCTCTTCCAGCTTTGCATCCCATCGGACTGTCCTATGACTTCTGTACAGAGGTAAGTGCTCCTGTATGATTCATTTGATGTATCTTTTTTTTAAAAAGGGAGTAATGTGCGCAAAAGCAAATATTCTACAAAGGTTTGATAAGAAATTTTTCTGTGATTTTTCTGAGTGTCAAGATCAATTGCGTAGAAGTGTTTGAAAAAGCATGCTTTCCTACAATTTCCTCAGAAGTGGATTACACCTATGGCATAGTTAATATGCTCATTTCTTCAGTTACTCTACTGAATAAAAGCAAAAATACTTTTTATTATGTCAACACATTTTAATTAATAACATATTGCATTAAATTTTCAGGTCTAGATTTTAAGCCCTTTTGTACCATTGGTGTGCCAGTGATTTTCAAGTGTTACTTTGGCTGAAATACCCAGTAAAATGGAAAATGGCATCAGAATCCTGGATTAGCTGTCACTGATGGCATAAGTCTGTCAATAGCAGCCAGTAAATGCAGGTGACTGACTTTCTCCTCTTATATTTATTTATAACTGCCATTTCAGAATAGCAATAAGACACTGCAGGCCATGCATTTTGAAGGGATTATTGCACTTCTCTTATGACTAAAGTCCCTTGCCCTTTAGCCCTGTGTCTTATCACACCTCCTGAGGTGTTCAGTAGTAGTCCAGAAATGACAGCATGCTGTGTCTTATAGCTTCAATATATTTAGCTTGATCATACAGAAAAATAACGATAAAGTGAGGGAATGTGCAAGGAGCCTCCCTAGCTATTCCATTCTTTTTCCATTCTTTTTAACCAACTTATAAATGAAATAAGTCATGGGTTGCCAACTGTTTGTTGAAATGTTTATGAAACATGGGAGAATTGTTTCCTTGCTATGGTTACGGTATATTGCAGTATATATGAAATACAAACCATTTAATACAGTCTGGATTGTTGTATAATATAGAAATACAACTAAATTCTTAAAAGGGTTAAACAGTTCCATTCTGCCTTAAATTACCACTGTCATTCAATTCATTAGATGAGTTTATGGAGTTACAATATGTCTGTAATTTATAGCCTGCTTACTGACAAAGCTTAATGCTAACATATGCCTAATTTGCCAAGGTTATCTCAAGCCCCATTCATCTCCCCCACTAACAATATGCTGCTGATTCCATGCTTCATGGATGAGGTACATGCGGTTTCATATTTAGTGCTATCAATCACAAGTAATTGCCTCCAGCTCCCCGCCTCAGTATTCAAAGTGATTTCTCTTCAGCCTCCGAGGCTTCATGAAAAGGGAATGCATAGCCAGAGGAGGGCATCCTCCTCCAGCCTTAGCAACTGCAGGCATGAAGGAGCTGCAAAGCCGAGAGGAGGGGCATACCTGCAGCTGATATTTCCAAACTTTTCTCTTTTGGACCACCCGCTTTTGGCAGTCAGGAAAGTATACTCGTGGGTACATGCTTCTGCAGCCCTGGTAACCTTCCATGGGAAGTGAGTCAGTTTCTGGACTGCTGCCTTTGGCATTTCTCTGTTCATACACTGGACTTATCTGGGACACCTCCAGCCCAGCTCCCCCATGCCGCAGATCACAGTCTGAGGATGCACCAGTGTGGTCCTCAGCCCTTAGTCTGGTTGCACTGACATGTGGGACATGGCAGGACCAGGGTCTGCCAGAGGAGATCGCAGTTCACACCTGTATTTTCAGTATCTACTAAGTCTTCTTGATGGGATTGTCATGCCACCAAGTTGTACCTTATGTAACACAAAATTTTTAATTTGTGAAAGTCCCTGTTGTACCAACTTTTAAGCCTGTGCCCAGCTTTGTTTCTGGGAAGGGTCCTGTTGGTTTGCCTTTCAGAACTGTGTCCATTATCCAGATCTAAGCAGAGCAACTAACTCTCATCCTCTGTTCTCATCCTCTTTGTCTGCTGGCTGTAATTGTTGTGATTTCACGTTAAGCTATAATGGCTCCTTGTATTAGCATGTACTTACTCCTCTCCTTATCTAGTTAAACTTTTTCTGATAGGGCTGTGGTCACCCTAGAAGCTGAGCACTGCCTGGCAAGTTGGGCTGAAGCGTCTGATCCTGAGCTGTTTATGCATATTCTTGTTGCAAGTCATGGGCATTGCTCAGGTTCTTATATGAGTATTAACATTTGTGTTTCTTGCGTGGATGAAAATTTCAGTATTACGAATGTGAGCAAACACACACATACACATTGTCTGTCAAATGAGCTGCTGAGCTGTGCAGTTACGTGGCTTCCTGAGCCTTCAAATACATTCCAGGGATCTCTTTGGTCACATTAAAAAACACAGAGAATGAGTTAACAAATATGTTTTGCCTAAAATATATCTTTCACTTTTCCCTGGGATCCAACAAACAAGAGTATATAGGGAAAGGTTTGTTCCTGGATGTTCTGATATCAATGAGAAGTTAGTCACATTTATCGAGGATGTTGTGCCTGATAGTCTAAAAGTTCCCCAGAATAGTGGAGACTACTTGGCAGACCCAGTGAAACTCTCTGTTCATGTTAATTTACTATGATCTGGAATAAAGAAAGAAATGACTGCACATAAAACAATCCTGAATGGATGAACAGCCGTATAGGATTTAAAACCAGAGTGATATTACTGAGTTTCGTTGCATAGAAACACAGTAAATTTAAAGCTCACTTGGAAAGTAAACAACATTCAGAAGCAAAAGAATAAATTTAATTCTTAAAAATCAATTTAATTATTTCATTAAAGAAAATGCTCATGCTGACTTTGGTTGGGTGTTCTCTTATGAAATGAAAATCACTGTCCTGTATGGAAATGACAGACAAATGTTACCTTCTCTTGGGGGTTTGGGGTTTTTGTTTGTTTTCTGTGCTGTGCCAGAGCTTGGGGGCATGCCATGAAAGGAGAGGAATCATGGACTTCACATACATTTACTTCAAAAAGAACTACCTTATAGCAATCAGAAAAACTATTGCACTTGCACTTGCAGAAGAAAAGACTGAATCTGTGACTGTGTGGCTGGTTGTGGTTATGCTTGTTATGCACTGACATTTGGGTGAATTTAAAACTGTAGTGATTCTTGGTTGTACTTAAAAAAGCTTTTATTTCTAAAGTCTGATAGGGTAAAGTAAAAGAACCTGTTAAAAATTTGTGTTCATTTTACTTCCTGCCTTCAGATAAAAGGCTGTTCCATTTTATTTTTTTAGTGTAGGTCTGAATTTTTAGGTGTGCATTTTAGTCAAATCAAGTGAGAAACAGAAATACATGTAACACTCTTTTCCATATAATTTGTTTAACATGATTTACAATTTAAGAGGACTGCACTGCATGGGTACAAAATAAATTGCATTCAAAGAATTTGATATTTGCTACTAATTACTAGAGATTTGAGGTTTTTTCTATTTGGAATTTCAGAAATTAGCATGAAAACAAATCAGAGAATTCATAGAAAACATTTCTGAAATCGGAGATTTTTAAAGTTGTTTTTTCAATGCAAGTGTTGTGAGATTTGAAGAAGATACACAGTTAGCTAAACATAAATAAAGCAATGCTAACCAATGAAATAAATATTCAGAAAACTTATCTTTTAGTTTTAAAGACGGTTTCTTAAATCAGTGGCTGGAAGGAAATGTCTTTGTGAGTCTTTGCATATATTCCAAAGGGTTCTGAGGCTAAGTGGCTGCACTTTGCATAGCGTCTGCTGACTTCCCATTCAGAGCCCCTCTGACAGGCAGGGGGTGGAGGGGTGCTGTGCTGTGGTTTGTGGGAATAGGCTCTTTCAGTTCTGGTTTATTACATGGCTAATTAACCAAGGTCACCGAGCTCTTTTATAAGCCTGCCAATAGAGACATCACTGGTGCTTTAACAGATCTGTTTATTATATTGCATGCCCTGATAAAATGACAGTGATAAAATATATATATATAGGGAAGCATTTACCTGAATCATTGTATACACATACAAATATGGGGGAAAAAAACAACCCTGAAATAGCAGGCAACACAGTATTCTGGATTTTGGTGTGTTTAATCTTAAACCCATTTCTTTTGGATGTTATTGCACTACGGTTCAGTGTTGCAAATATAAACATTGACTACAGGAATTTATAAGCTGGAATGTTAGTGTGTCATAATAATATCCTGACTTACCTGTGACACAGGATCTTCAGCAAGATTACCACTGTATATACAAATTGCCATGGAACGCATGGAGGTGAATAACTAGTGAGTAAGACAAGGGACTGCATCTCAGGATTATGCACCAGGCTAAAATAAATCTCAGTGTTCCTGCAGCTGCTGTGAAGGCAGAATAGATCTGCTTACCGCAGACTCTGCACAGAGCCATGTCACAAGATGTTGTCACCCTCATTGAAGTAGCTAAGGGCTCCCTTAAAACTGGTGAGCGCCGTGCTGTTCTCTGGACCAATAGTTCAGGTTAGAGTCCTCCTCAGGCTGTTCTTGGCATGGGTAGTGTCCTCATTTCTGCTCCAGACCTGTCTGTGAAGACAGGTGTGTGTGACACTGTCCCTGTTTGAATGACAAGTGCAACACTTCCCAAGGGAGCTTTGGCAACAGCTCATTAGCCCCCCCAACACCCAGCTTGTACCTTCCTCTAAGTGACCCTGCAGCAGCTGCGCGTTGCTCCCTTCTCATCCAAGAGCAGCTTGTGGGAGTACTGCTGCTACATGAGAGTATGCTGAACATCAGCAAGGCATTTCCCTTCATTGTGCCAGTCTCTCCTCAGACATGGGATGAGCTGCAGCTCCCATGTCTGAGACTGAGGGGTCACTGGAAGTTATTCATCCTGCATCTGAGCTGATCCATATGGAGTGTGTTTGTCTGTGGCCACATGGATATGGCATTGTGCCTCCTAAGTCCCATCTGGAAGTCACCTGGCGTGGTTTGACCCTCACAATCCCACTGACTGAACTGGAATGATTTCTAGATTATCTTCAGAAGGGTGAGGAATGTGCAAACCAATCTTGAGTAATGGAGGAGGGAGCAGTCTGAACAGTCTTATCTGGGAAGTGCTAACCCAAACTTCACAGAATAGGTAAGGTTGGAAGGGACAACAATGGGTCATCTGATCCAACCTCCCCACTCAAACAGGATTCCCATATGGTTCTTGAGTATCTCCAGTGTGGGACACTCCCCAACCTTTCTGGGCAGCCTGTTTCAGTGCTTGGTCACCTGCACAGTAAAGATGTTCTTTCTCCTATTCAGGTGAAACCTTCTGTGCATCAGTTTCTGCCCACTGTCTCTTGTCCTGTTGCTTGGCACCACTAAGAAGAGCCTGATGTAGTGTTCTATCCCTGTAGAGTTCTAGTTTTTCTAGGAGAGGGCTCACAGGGCCCAGTGTTCACTCCAAAGTCCCATAAAACTTCTGTAATGTCCACAGGGGGTTCTTGGCCCCAATTTCAATTTTCAGGACTATGATCCTATAGTGGGTTGTCCCTGGCTGGATGACAACTACCCATCAAACTTGCTCTATCACTGGAGGGAGAAAGGTAACGAAGGGTTCATGAGTTGAGATGAGGACTGGGAGAGATCACTCACTGATTGCCAACACGTGCAAAACAGACTTGAAGTTAAATTTATTGCTAAAAGAATCAGAGTGGCATAATGAGAAGTAAAATAAATCCTACCTTGGTACCAAGAGACAAGCTGTCTCCTTGCTGTTGAAGACAAGGATCCCCAAGGTTAGCATGCAGTCTGATGAAAAGGTGGCCTCTTGTACCATGATGTCCCTCCACTGACTTGTACCTTCTTCTATGGCGGGGTAATTTTTCTGTGGTAGGAAATGCCACCTTACGTGGTACTACTAGGAAAACTCCTACCTTCGTTACTCACTTAACATTCAAACAAGCATTTTCTTGCTCTCTCCACTTGAGCAGAAAGCTTCTGAAGACTTGCAGTTCATCTCATTTTATCATATCTCTTCTTGTGCCTCTTCTGTTACATCTCCAAAGATTCTGGAAATGGTTAGTCCGACGGTGTACTGAAACCACCACCTCTTAGATGGTGTGGAAACCACCACCCTCTCCTCATCCACTTCTCTTTTCTACTTCTCCTGGACTTACTGGGTGGAGCTCAGCTCTGGAACAGGATACTTGTGCATATCTATGTGCATGTAAGTGCCACCTATGGACTAGGAGCCCAGGCTTCCCTGGTGGCCAGCTAGGTATAGTTATTACCGTCAGTGGAAAGGTGTGATTCGACTTCCTTGGTCTTGGACATTGAGGCCTTGATTCATGTACCAGAACTTCTGGTAGGGTGTCAGTGCACAAGTGGGAAGCCTACAGTAATACGTGTAACAAATAATGGTAGCTATTAAGGGATCCTAAAAACAGACTGGACCAAAAAAATAAGACAAACAGGAATTCTTCCTATAGTTATTTGTCCAGAAATCATCGCTCCTTAGAAGTATAAGCTGCCTGGAGAAGCTAAGGAATGATTATCAGCACCGTGTACCCTGAGGAACACCACCACTGAATATGGTGCTGGCCATGGTGAACCACATCTGCAATAGTCAAAACCACCAACAGCCATTCATGTATTCCTTACAGGGATCTAACCCAGCGCTAGGCAAGATGCAAAGAATGACCAGGACTTTTCTTAGCCTCTTACAGTTCATCAGGGAAATCACAGCATCACAAATCACACCTATATACTTGGTTTCTATTCCTTCCTAAGTCCATTTCTGGTCTCATCTCTTAGGCAGAAATATACCCATACATTGTGAGAACAAAAAGAGGAAAAGCTCAGAACTGAAAATCCACCCTAAAACCCCCAACCCAAAGAACTACACTCTGTCTGAATGAAGCGTCAGTAAGAATCAGACTTCTGACTCCATGAAGATCAGGCAAGGAGAAAACTTTTTACTGTCTGTTCCCTGTACTTCACCATTCAATGAATTTAGTTGATGAATCTGGAACTACATTTTGGTCTTTGGTGGCTTAATAGCCTGTTATGGTCCTTGGAACATGGGTCAAATACTGTTCTAGCCATCAGGATATCGAGACATGCTAATGACTTGGATTAGATTACAGAGAGACACCAGTTTGCACCTCTTCTGTCACACATAGAGTTGCTTTCTCACTGCCAAGAAGGAAATTCAAGCACATCGTTCACGTTCTGGGTGAGTGAAAGGATGGAACAACTACCTCTCACATTTTTGAAAAGGAGAAGAGTGATGGGTTCTCCATTTTTTATGAAACAAAATGAAATGTGTCTTATTTGGTCTGATTTGATTTCAAATGTAATCATATTGTTACTCACTGAGTCCTAAGTACTTTCACATTCAGTAAGGGCAAACAGCCTGTTCTTTGGGGGTCAGGGTTACAGGGTTTCAGAGAAGAGCCCCACAGTCTTATGTCCTGACACATCCATGCAATCATACCAAAAGTTTGACACTCTGGAGATGACTGTGGTAAAGGATTGTTAAAAATAGTTTAAATTGGGAGCAATTTAATATATTGGCTCATTCAGCACCATTATCAAATGTGTTAGTCTTATGAAGATTTTTTTTCTATGATTTGCCAGATTTCTGGTGGAACCTTGGATGTAAAGACTGAATTGGTAGAACTTTTTTCATAACAGTACTGGAAGGTCAAATTGAATACATTCTGTTCTTACTCACAAGTGTAATTAAATGAGAATCTTGTTGTTGCTGCCATTCCAGGTATAAGGGCAGTATATTTCTAAATACTTAATTGCCTACCTTGTAAAACCTGAACTAATGTTTCATAGGAAAAATCTGACCACAATATTTCTGGAGAGAAGCATGACTTTCATTGCTTTTATTTCGTTCCAGCAGTGCCTAATGTATAGACTGTATAGATTTAAACCACTTCCACAAAGCTGTTGACTTGAGTAGGGGATGCCAACCATCTTGCCAACAATCTCTTTTCCTTTCACACCTATCTTTTTTTCCAATCATTTGTAATTCTTTGGGTCAAAGGGGCAACAACCTTCTCATCCTCACCATCCTTTCTCCTGAACACCATTCTTTGTACCTGTCTAACAACTTAAAGCAGAATGAAGATTTAAGCAGTTAATGTCTGTTCCCAATGTTTGTCAAGAGGCCTTTTGGTTTTAGACACCCACGCATGGTCTCCTTTTGTAAAAAGAGATGCATTCCCTTTAAGTCCCTACCCATTGCTTGCTAAACCCTCAGTGAGCTGAGGGGTGTACACCAGCAGGATTAGTACACACAGTCCTCTGAAAGCTGCAATCATAGCACCTCATAAAGGTGGGTAACAGTGTAGTAAGGACTGTTAGTTCTAAAATACCTCACATCTTGGAGTTCTTAAAGTTCTGATAAAGTACTCTGTAAATGCAGTTTTGACTTCGCTATCAGTTACAAAATGATGAACATTATGTTAACCTTAACAAACTGTTGAAAGGTCTGTTAGGAAAATTCTTTAAGCCTCCCAGACTGTAACGTCTGAACTTCACTTCTTTCAGCCAAAGGTTATTTGAAAGCCCCCTGAGTCTTCATTGTCCATCTTATCTGCTGATCCTAAACCCCAGGCACCCCTTTATAGAACATGTATGTCATTGTTATGATGTACTTGGAACTACAGCTGTGCTTGGAGAATTGCTGTACTCCCAAAGTGGGCTTCCCGTTGTGCAGCCCCATGAAATTCTTCTGTTTCTTTTAAACTGTACTTGTGCAAAGTCGAGGCCAATCGTCTACTTGTTGGATGGTCAAGGCCTCGCTACATTCTTTTGTCTTTTCAAAAAGCAGAGTTCACTCCTCCCAAAATTGCCATTAGGTCAAAATTAATAGGAATGTTCCTGTAAGGCAACACCAGGGTTTATTTGGCTTCTTGAGGAGTATGAAAGGTCTGCTGAGGAGAGCTTCCCTGAGAGATCTGTGAGTTTGTCGAAACCCTTGGAAAATGTGCCTGGAGCTTCTCTTCTTGCAGCCAGAAGAAAAGAAGAGTGGGAGGTGTCTGTCTGAATGCAGCTTGAGGAACAGAAAAGACATTTGGGACTTTGCTTTGATCCAGCAAGCAGACTAATAGATCTGTGGTTTAATACATAGCCAGGAGGACTTGGAGCTCTAGTTTGCCTTGACTGGAAAGAAAGGGAATTTAGGGCTTGGTAGGACTAAAAACATGTCAAAGACCTTTAATTTTGAAGCAAACTGTCTTGAAAAGGAAAGCACTGGATAGGAAGGGGAACTGGCTCTACCTCTGGATCATATTTCACTTAATGATCTAGAGAAGTCTGTATTATCTCTTATGATTGCCTAGTCTTTTCCATTATATGCTGTTGTTTTCTTCTGTCCATAATTCTGTCAAGCTTCTGTGACTTGAGGTTAAATTCTCTTTGCTTGTACTCTGCCAGGCCCTGAATTTCCTGGGTGTTTGCAAAGAGAGGCAAGATTTCTGTGAACAAAGTTAGAAAAGGCTTCTGTGAACTCTTTCAACTTTTTTGTATAAATCATCAACGTTTTCATGGGTTTTAGCAGATATTTGAAATTTTTTATGAGACATGACCCGGGAATAAGGAGAGGGGTTTGTACGTCTCTCAAAAGTGGTGATTCCTCTCAGGTATCTCATATCTTGCTTCTCTGATTTGAGGCACGTGAAGGAGGCTGGGAACCAGAAAATTGTTTAACAGTGTCACTTACCATTTTTTAAAATATTTACTCAAGAAAAAGGAAATCAGTACAAAATATTTTCACATTGTCTTCTCTGCTACAATCTTTTAATTCAGCTTTTGATGAAGGTATTTACCTTTAGCCATTTTTATTTTATTTGTATCCCTCTGTTTCCATTTTCACATGTATGTATTTTATATTGTGAAAAAAGAATCTATCTTCACTTAAAGTTATTCCATCTTCAATTATGTATGAGCATTTACCTCTGTACATGTGTGCTTACTTGAAAATAAAAGTCTTACAGTACTTAACAAGATTGCTTTTTTAAGAATCCTGAGCATGCCCATCATAACGCTTGATGATAAGCAATCTTAATTCTTTTTGTTCATGCATTTGTCCTGAAAGTAGAACTTCTTATAAAGCGACAGAAATATTGTTGGGCCTGAAAGGGAAAGCAGCTTTCCAAGTTCAAGNAACTGATTTTAAAACTAGCATTTTGCCTTTGACTACATCATCTTATTCTTAAACACCTCTCCTGACTAGAAAAAGCTATGTTTAGGCTTAGAGAAGAAGGATTGCAATTATGTAAATACCGTATAAAAACCCGTATAAATACACCTTACTTTCAGAGGCTTCAGAGTTACAGAAGTGATGTTCATCAAACCAGGAAATAACTATAACATTATGACCAAGCTCAAACTAAAACTCACAATTCAGACTCTGACTATTAGATATGAACCATTTTATTAAAGATGTCACAAATGATTTAGACTAAACATAAACAAAAATATTCTATATTTATTTATTGAAATTCTCAAATAAATCTGAAATAATGCAAATATTCAGTGAACAGAAAAATAGAGATTTCATTCTGTAACCAGTAACTTCTAATTTCTTATCTCCACGAGATACAAAAGAACATCTGAAACTAGTTTTCATATCCTTTTGCTGCTTTTGGGTAAAGACCCTTTAAAGCTTTACAAAATTTTTATGGAGGGGACATTGTAATAAAAACTGAGATAGACGGTTAATTCTGAGAATTTTATTACACCACCCTGTTGAAAGATTTTCAAAAATGGCACATGGAGTATTTAACTTGTGTTGCCATTTTGTACATCACCTCCCTTCTCAGTGCTTCACAGGTTCACCTTGGGCTCTGTCTGACTGTGACCCAACAGAAATGTTTATACTTTGGATGCTTCAGAGCTGCCATTCTTCAAAATTGCCTGTAGCTCCAGTTGCTCAGTTCTGCGTGCAAGGGAAGACAGACTCTTATTTTCATCCTGTTATGTGTACATTTACTAGTTGTTTGTATTTGTTGTACTTCTATTCTGGGCTTCCATCCAATACCTTTTATTAACATTTTTTCTTGGCTGCCTTTTCCATTCCAGATCCTATTTTTTATTTATTTTTAGTTTTAACTTATTCCCACCCTTGCAATTTATATTTTTTAGCATGCCCTGCAGTCTTTTCTGCTGTTTACTGGAGCGGTTTCCTTCACAACATCCCTCAGCAAAAGCTTCATGTCTCACTAACAATGCTCCATTTAAGCTCTCTAAAGAAATCTTGTTGTGTTGTCATCCACTGACATAGGATCTCCCTGTCCTAATGCTTTGAAATTATGTCACAGTATTCAGCTTAAAAGTGATCTTCTGTGGCCAAGGATTTAGTTTGTATTGTGCAGAAACAAGATGTTAGACTTCTTATTTAGTGGAGGTCTTTTCAACCTTCTAGCAGGGTAGTGGGAAAATGTTGCAGCCAAGCCTGGCACCCTGGTAATACAGTTTTGTGTTTGTACTACCGGTCTGAAAAGCCTCGTTCTGTTTCCCTTCAGATTTAGTGAGCTGGTGAGGCAGATCAGTCCAACATCTACACTTCTAAGTACCTGCAATTAACCCCCATGTTCCGTTTGGGTCTTGGTCCATATCCTCAAGGGCTTGGAGCACTTCTACCAGAGGAAACCACAGGGATTTGAAACTCTGTAAACTGGAAGACTTTGGTGCATAGGCCTGGAAAGATATGAGGTCCCTGTGCATGGGGACTGTCTCGTACTGGGGTCTGTCTCATCCTGATATCTATTTAGCAAACACTTCGTAGAGGTGATCTTGAGAGGTGGCAACCATGGAGGTTACAGTCATCCACAGAACCATTGTCTTCGTGACCTGGCTGGCTCAGCCACTGTTTTGTGCTCTGGAGGCATTTCCAAGAATGGAAGGTATAAAGACTATTACAGCTCAGGTGCCCCTTCTGTTGCAGATCCCTGCTCCGACTGGCATGGGGCTCTCTGACTTGCAGAAACTCTGGTCAGATGCCTGGCCAAACCTGGGTGCACGTAATACCAGCATTACAGAGGCTTTTGGTTTGTATTCACTCTCATTGTGAGACTAGGGCCCACAAATCACTTGGATGTCCAACTCGTACCACATGCATGGATGCAACCATACCTGTTTCAGTCTGGTAAAAGCCACAGTGTGCACACCTCCAGCCAGAAAAGCCCTTGGGAGCACTATAAAAAGGGGGCTTTTCATTCACTCTCTCTGTGTTTTCAAATAGCAAAAGTAAAACGAGTCAACAGGTGTCAAGAGAAGATTGACATGAAGCATGTTAAGTAGAAACATGGATTCAGCAACTATAAGCAACTATAATAGAAGGTACCTGAGATGGTAACAAACCCATGGTTTCCTGTCTCTAAAAGTATGTGAGAAAGGTAAAGATACATATTTTTAAGAATTATTTTTATTGTGCTTGGGAATTTTAGGGTACTGCCAGGGCAATGGCTAAGGACAATCCACAATATGCCAGAGATCTAGTATCCGACAATCAATGAGGAAATCTGGTGTGGGTTCCCTGAAATAGATATTGTGCTACTCAGTTTTGAGTTCTTTGAGGTAATCAGAAAAAATACCAACACACCCACGTAACACTTGAAAATGTTCCCACAGAGTTTTGTACAAGAAACCAAAAGCCACCGTGCTTTCACAGACATCTCACTCAATAAATAAAGAAGGGATAGACATGGGTGGGACAGGGTAAAGAGGGGCTAAATAGGATAAGTACTGCCAGCACAGCAGCAATTTTCTGCATGACTGTTTTACCTGGGAGGTGTCTGGGGATGAACAGGTCCATCACTTGAACACAGTTTGAAAATGAATGACACAGAAAGGGCATCTTGACTTCAAATTCCTGATTTCTGGTGCAGTAATTCCTCAGCTATTTAGCAGTCCTCTGCCTCTTACCAGTAAAATGTTGCCATCCTTTAAGTGGAACACCATTTCCTCTGCAAAAACCACAGAAGACTGGGGCTGCTGTTAGTGTGAGAGCTCTAATGTTCCAACAAATATAAACACTATGTGCCCCTTATTGCCTCTTTGCTTACCTACTATTTGGTGAAACTTGCTGCATTTTCCATAAAGGTAAGGTCTACAGTTTTTGATTAGGAAGTAATTTAAACTTCACATAACACGGTTGCGAAATTTGGAATCAGGATTTAGCGTTACTATTGTTGTCTGCTTATGTCTGCAAGACATAAACCAGGCAGAAAATACTCTGAATTTTTTCTTTCTAAAATGTGTCAGTTTATGAACATTTTTAAATTACAGATGGGCTGATTTTCTCTCTTTAGTGTTGCAATTTTTATTTCTTTATTTCTTGTGGGAGCCTGCATCCCAGACTGGTCAAAAGACTAAGATGTACCAGGGCAAATCATCATCCCAGGTACAAGATGTATAGCCTCTGTTTCTCCATCCTTATTTTGTGATTCCATGTTCCCTGCTTCTGGTAGGGGAGATGTTGGAACAGTTTGGGCCACCATGGCAGCATTGTCCTGCTTAGCAGCTGTTTGTCCCATCCTGGAGGAACATCATTATAATCCATCAAAAGCCTGATCGTTTTGAGAGGAAGGCGTGAGCAAATGCACTAAGTTTTAATCTGAATAAGACAGAGCTGATGCTGAAGCAGGAATCTCCAGGAACAAGTATAACCGGGGGGGGAGAGAGATTTAATTTCTTAGTGAGCATTTGTCTATTTGTCCACAAAGCACTGGCAGTACAGAAGTGTGTTTATTACCCTATGTCCATCTTGAGCAAGGCATGGTGAGATAGGCATTGCCTTACTGATTCCTGGAGTGGCGTATTTCCTCTTCCTGGGTGTATTCCTGGGGCTGGCAAGCTGTCAGGGAAGGCGCTAGAAGGTATGCCAGCTGAGATGTGTCATACTGGAACAGGGCACTTCCCAGGGCTGTGCCTACACTAGCACAGCTCATCAGCACTCCTGATGGAATGCAGCAGTTAAATGGGTTAAATTCTACCTCCTTCATTTCTTCTTCCTCCCCAGAAGAGAAGATGTTAACAGGCACTTGAACAGGGATTCCCCAGGTTTAATTGTCATTCAGTGGAAGACTCTTGACTCTGGAGTTTTTTCCAAGGAAGCCCAGAATGGATTCACTGACCTGTGGGGCATAGCCAGGCTTTCACCTGAAGGAGAAATGGGCAAGCTGGTTTTGTTTTGGAATTACACATAGAGAAAGGAGAAAACCATTGTGAAGCAGTGATTTGGTGAACTCTGTGCATCCTTTCTGTGTTAGGCACGTATTACACATGAAATGGAAATTGAACGATAGGTAACAGAAGCCACACATCACATGCCAACCTCCATCCTCTTGTTTGTTTTGAACCTACAGTTTTCAAAGGTGGGATTAAGTTGCTGTTCCCTATATTCATTCACCCATGTTACTACCACCTATAAAGACTCAGGATCTTGAAAATGTACCAAAAAGCAGTCAATTCTCTTATCCCCAGTGGCTATTTAATTAGTTTGTGGCTTGAAGAATGGTATTAAAAATCACTCTTCAATGTAAATGTCGGCAGCAAATATGTTTTCACAACCTAGGCAACCATGATGTCCCGGTTTGAACAGAACCTTCTGAAATCATGATGTCCCAATTTGAGCAGAACCTTCTGAAATCCACTGGTATTTCAGGGACTCCAAATGGCAAATAGTGTCAGAAAATCCATTCCTCCTCTTCTTCCTCATATTTTTCATTATCCCAGCTTGCCCAAAGGAGTCATTCAGTGTAATTTACTCTGTGATGGACAGACTACACAAATCTGCTAACATGCTCTTCTGCTATGGATCATTATTGAATTAAATGTGCAGGCAGAAGAATCTGAATGTCAAGCAATGCCAGAATTTATAATCCGTCATTTCATCTTGGTTTGCACTTCACAACCCATAATTGCAAGCAGGTGTATCTCCAGGGACTTCATTTATTTGACTTCACTAAAGAGAAATCCCGCTCTTTCACACTGGCAGACATGTACGAACAACAGTAGACAGCAACCTCCTGGTAATACCAATGATCAAGAACTGGAATCCAATAGAGAATAATCCCCACATGCCAAAATTAAACCAGAAAATGTTACTTTCTACAAAGGGAGAAAGCTATGTGGAATACAGAGTTAGGCTGGTGGGGTTTTAAATCTATTTATAATTTTCTCTGAAATTTTATTTGAATTGTTTCTATTGGTTTTGGTAAAGTGTACAGATGCTTTGAGAACTCCTGGACTACAGTCAAACTGGATGTCTCAGAAGTGTTTCCAGGCTCCTAGTTTGGGAGCTAAAGTCTAACTCCACTTTAACTCTGTGTTGGAGAGAGATGTATGCCCCCATTATAAATTTTCTTCTCTAGCAAGGCAACTTCAGTGTATGGGCTAAAGAGGAGTCACACCAAGTTCTGTGAGATGCCCTTTGCAGACAAGAGGTATTCAGCCAGGATGCAGACAATTTCAAAGGAAACAGTGCAGAGGTACAAGTTATGACTGCATTATTCACATTGTACTCATGGGATATTAATGTTATTTTCACACTGTCTAACCACAGTAACTTGAAGCATCTTGGGAGCTGGCTTAAGAGAGAAGTAGGAAGGGAGGGAACACTTTGAATGACTTCATTAACAACTTGGATTAGGAGATACAGTTGAGCACCATGCCAGCAGTGTGGCTTCACATTTATAAAACTGTTAATATTTTACATGTCACATACGATGATGTACATGAAGGAGCTCTGAGGTCTTATGCAGGAAAAAGCATGGTCAGAATGCACCCAAATTGTTTGTGTCTGTAATTTTCCTTTTGCACTGAAACTACAACTTGCCATGATCCCCCAAAAACCCTTCTAAATGAAGGAACGAGGTTACAGAGGTTTGGCTCTGGATGTCAGCAGCTGGCTTTGTAATCTCCACTGATGCCAGTTCTTCGAGCAATTTGCTTTTCTGGGTGACTAGGGGATGCTTTGTCCTTCAGGTTTTGTAGGTCACTTCATTATTAGAAGTGTGCTATATTTTTACCAGACTCTCTCTCGCTCTTTCTCTCTTTCTCAAAAAAAAACAAAACAAAACAAAAAACCTCAAATCTGATCGTTTTATCTAGGACCTTATAAGAATAATTGGTGAGATCAGAAGTTTTAATGGAGCTGTTTATTGTGGTTCAAATAATCTCTAGCAGCATCTTCCTGGAGCTATAACAATGGAAGGGTATTTTATAGCTTTGAGCATAATAGTGTCCTACAGAAAAAAAAAGTCTTTGTTATCTCAAACTCTTTATCTCAGTGTTAAAGAGCATGCTAGAGAGACATTTTTAAATATATTTAACTCAATACTTAATAAGAACAGAAATAGACCAAAGAAAAATCTTTACCTAAATTACTGAGCCTGCAGGACTTCTTACCTCTTTGTGTTTGAATATGTGCAGACAGTTTGAAAACAAGCCACCACTCCTGACAAGAGTAATTATTTTAGTCTTTGTCCTGGAAACTTACTGCATTTACTCTTTGGTTGCAGAGGAGCCAATAAGGAAACATGGGTGGCTCAAGTTTTCTTTTTAAGAAAAAGTCACTGTTTCCTGTACGCTGGTCTTTGTCAGGAGCCCACTGGACACCTGTGCTCCCAAACCTGGCCTGCTGGAAGTGCCCACTACAGATGTCAGAGCTCTTTTGTTGACTTCCTATTAGTCGCCTCTTAATGGATGTGAGCCGAACACGGCTTTGCCTAAGCACTTATCAATAGACAGCAAACATTCTTCTTTCCATGGGCAAAGGGTCAAACTGTTTTGCCTGGCTATAAAGCTGTGCCAGATAATTGCTGGTGATTAGCAATTTTAATTACCAGGTGCTAGGGGTCCTTGCTTGTGGAGCTTTTTTTGCTGTTGTTGTAATTGGGCAGGCTGTCAATAGGTATGGCTTATTGTACGCATGGCGTGTATTTTACAGATACATCGTGCACTCTTTTAAAGCAGGTAAAATACATTCAGTAGCATAACATGCTTCTGTTTGCATCTGATTAGCTGCATAGTGCTCCAACAGGTTTTTCAATAAAACTTGCCTGATACAGGAATCTTTAATACATCTTGCTAAAGCAGCTTTTAATCCTCTTGTAAACACTTGTGTGTGCTATTGTTATTGAAGAGAGGCAATGATTTTAAAGTCTTTTCCTGCTACATTGGTCAAGTTGGAACTAAGCTTGTCAAACATGTTCTACCTCATTGGTTTTGCATGTAGACTTTTAGGGGGTTTTCAAAGAATCACAAAACTACCGGCACAATTAGCAGCAAACTATCTTTTCCCATATTCAACAGTGAAATGAGTTCAAAGTAAAACTGACACAAAGGACTCTTCTCTGATCTTCCTCGCAGCAGTGAGAAAGTAAGCAGCTATAATGCTTCAGTATCTTTTTTTTAACTAAAATTTCCATTTATTTCCTTCACTTATATTATTTTACATCACAAGCCTTGCAGACATACTGAAGGTCTCTGAAAGCTGAATGTACTGTTTACTAATCTGCTTGGATTAGATCAGGCTTGTTCTTTGATGCAATAGAAAGGATGAATACCTCTGCAGTACAGAGTTCTAGCTCTGTTTTTATTTGTTCTGCTGTAATATCTTGTGTCCCAGCTCTGATTATGGCTTCATTTATTCCAGCAATAGCCAGACTGTTGGTCGTGTGCTACTTGAAGGAGGAGGAGGAGCTCAGGAGGAGCTGTACAGCTGCAGTGTCAGGTCCTTTTTGTGTCAAAAAACTGAAGATGTCTTAATGCTTGAAATTGCTATAATGGTGGTCATGAAGTTCCTCAATACGGCACATTCTACAGCTACAGATTATTCATACTGTTTCACCTTCTTCCGCTAGTTAATCAGAGCTTTGAAATCATTGAAACCTGGACTAAAAAACCCCAAAACCCAGTTAAATAGAACATGTAGAAAGATGCCTCTGGGAAGGAGGATGCAGTTCTCAGGGTGCTCCTATCCCATGTTTCCATGACGCAGCTCCACCCCATGGAAAAGATGGAGTCTTCTCCTTTCTGCTGACCCCAAAACCTGTGGACAAGCTACAAAACCTCGGTGTCAGTCCTGAGAACACTCCAAAGAAAGCTGTGAATAACTAATGTTCCTGAGAAATGGAGCAGCCCAGGGCAGGATTTGATTTCCTGAAATCAGACTTTGAGCAGTGAGAGAAGTAAGGTCCTGGTAGCAGCTACTTTTGGCATGGGCAAAAAATTTTGGTAATAGGACTAACACATAGTCATGACAAGTTGTTTAGTTTTCACAAAAAACCTGTGTTTCCAAGCCTGAAATCTGATCTTCGTTGTAGAAACGAATTTCTTAGCTCAGGTATAGCTGTGTTGGAAGCAGATTGTTTTTCTTTCTACACTGTATTCTTGTTTGCCGGTATATTGCTTCTGAAATGAAATGTACTTAATACTCAAAACTACTGATGCCATTTTATTTCAGTTTCATCGTGAACTCACTTCCCCTCCTTTTTCTGTCTCCTGGTAACTGCAGTTCAAAAAAATGAAGAAAACACCACCAGACTGGCTGCTCCTGTTGCCACAAGAAGTTCACAAAATAAGCGTTTTCCTACCTCTGCTATCACAGAACTCCAATATGCCCCTCAAAGCAAAGAGAAATATGTAGTCATCTAAGCTCATTCATCCCAAACATCTTTTGCAATGATCACAGCCTGTCTCCAGAGTCTCAGGTTTCGGGATCAAGTAAATGCAAATACCAGTAGACAGTGTCCTTACCAGATATAAAGCAATCAGTCGGAATCTGCATGTAAGTGTAATGGTGGGTTTGCTCTGTCTCACTGTCTATGTGGCAACATGGAGCTGCAAAGACTTGAGATGAGAATTCAGCTGCATTCATAATGCAATTCCTGAAGAGAGTGGATTACAGATAGAGTTTAAGTCTTAACTTTGAATTGCCTTGCTTTTGTGAATTGAAGTTAGACCCATAAAAGAGCATTTGAACATAGACTCTGGTACTTTGTTGATATTAGTTACCTGCTGTGACACACAGCACATGGCAGTTTCAGTTTTGTACGCTGTAAAATACAGGTATTGTACACCTGAATTATAATCTTGCTGTGATAATATGCTTCTATTGATTCAACAAAACAAGTTGTCTATTTTGTCTTCACTAAGACATCACTATAAAGGAAAGACTGACAATCAAAAAGGTAAATATTTTGGACTTCACAACCTGTGGTATGACAAAAAGGACAAAAGTGCAATAATTTTGAAATGAGACCTTGCAGACAATGCCACTCCATCTGAACCAGTGAGATGAACTTCCTACAATAAAAAATGTTTATTTTACAGCAATGTTAAAATGTTGTGCACAGTCATTTAAAAAGGTATAAAGTGAGAAATGCTCTACTTAGGAACGCACTAGTGTCTGAAGTATAAATATGAAGGTACTGAAATGTAAAATAAAACTGAATTTTGAACTTTCACAAAATGACTGGTCTCTTAACTAATGAACTACAATGTTTCACTCTTTAGAAGGGTTTTATATTTATCGCTAAATTCAGATAATGTACAAGTTCTGAAGGGAGAGTTGTATTCATAGATCACTAAATGTAGTGTCTTCTATGCAAATTTAAGTTAAAAACATAAAAGCCATGTAGTTTTCTTATAAAACATTTCAGTCTCATTTTATACTGATTTAATTTAAAACTTTTATTACCGTACCTTTGCAGTAAATGTGTTGCAGTTCCGATGGAGCACCAACAAGGTGCCCTTGGCAATGCTAATTTGAAAATACCGCTATATCCGGAGCAAGTCAGATGTACTGTATGAAGGCTGAATTCAAGCCTGGAGCACTATTATATGACAAGAAATATTGGAGGGCTTTTCTAAAAGACCTGCAGAGCCACAAGAGGCTTTGTTTTGTACCATCTCTTATACCCAGAACTTTTACTACAAGGGCAAATGGAGGCTGGAGGCTACATGGAAGCACATCTGGAGGCTGCATATCACATCTGTCTATCCCCACTATTTGGTCTAAAAAGGCACTTGTATGAGCCACTTGGCACTCAGACTCTGCCTGGGGTTGCCAGCTACTGGGTCCAAAGGGCAAGCAGAAGCAAACTGGGCACGCATTTCATTTGTATCCCCGGCCAGCTCATGGGCCATGGCTGAGTCTGTGCAGCCTCAAGAAACTCCTTTTTTTTCCTATCTGGCCCCACCCTATGCACAGACTGTCCCTGTTACCAACCTCTCACTTGTACTGCTCCCAGTCTCTGGGGTAAACAAAGCACGTATTTCAGTGGATATTCTTGCAGTGTTTTGCTGACTTTTACAAGAACTGGTGTTATTTAAATTTTATTCATTGAAGAACATGTGTTCCTGAATAGATCTTGAGTGGGCAGACAGGACAAATAGTCCAATAAAGACATTTATAACAAAACAATGGATCAGTTGCTGGTTGTCTTTGAATACTTGATGAAACTGATGTTCGGGGCCCGTGAAGACCTCTCAAGAGACAGAAAGAAGCCCAACGCACGCTTAGAAAACTAGAGGAGATGGAGTGCTGAGACTGACTTAGTAAATGTCTGCTGAAGTTCACTTATGGTCCTCAAGCTCTTCACTTCCTCATGGATGCTTGCAGAGAAGAAGGAGAAGACTGAAACATGAGCTGTCCTCCATGTCCTTCAGTGTGAATGCTGGCAGCCTAGCAGTGAGCACAGATTTTTGGGAGAGGCTTAAAAAAGTGGTAGAAGACTGCACACGTCTGTTGTGCCATGAGAACTAGGGAAATGGTAATCTAGGGCAGGCTGGTGCATGCCGAGAGGACTTGGGAGGCATTTTATCTTTCATTGCTCTGTGCATCTCTCACACCATCCCAAACAGAAAGGTAATACCAATGAAACATGAGTTCTACGTATTTCCACCACTGTATATATCCTCCATATGTTAGTTCTTAACTGAAGTGTGCGTGAGGTAAAACCTGGGGAAGAGATTGTGTACCAGAAACTTAGGTGCTTGTACAAGGAATTGTATAATTCCTGGCCATAAGGGACCACCCCAGCAGGATGGCAGGACTGTTCTGTGAAGGGTTAGCACAATCTGGGTCCTGAAAGTGTGCTGAAGGAGAAAGTGCTGTCAGTAATATAAAAGCATTCAAACACAGCAATGTAGTGAGGTGCTCAGGAGTAGACCACATTGTGGTGAGCTTGCTTGAATAAACTGGGTGAAAGAAAAGAGAGATGCCTTCTCCCTCATTCCTTATGGTGAAGGAAATGATATATCATGGCTGACAAGGGCACTAGCCACCGGAAGCAAGTCATTTGAGAATGATGCTTGGGTCCACAGCAGGACAAAACCAACAGAAATTACTGGATGTATTAATAGGACTTTCAGGGATTGGAGAAGAAAGGAGAGTCTGTGGCATAAAGCATAAATGTAATGTGATGAAAGAGGTTAATGAAGTAGATGACTGTGAGGAAGAATAAAGGAAGTAAATCTAAAATTAAATAACTGGAAGATGAAGTTGTGATCAAGTCCTACAAATCTGCATTTCTAGTCAAGGCTTTCTCCTGAAACAATATATGAAACTGATATATCAGTGACTTTTTAGAATCTTTTGCATATCTGTGAGCCATAGTGACTACAGGACAAACAAGTGGTCTAGAAAGAGCTGCCTTAAGATGTGCACATAATACATGTCAAGGAGAGAGTGACAATCATCTGTTGCACTCCTTATTCCCCTAGTCTTTATGTTTTTGAAAACTGTTGGTCAGTGTCCTCAGTCTTTTTTTCTGGCCGTTGCATTTCCTCCAACTCTTTTGCTATGCCCTGATCAGATAACATGCTTCCGGTAGACTTTCCAGCTTCAGTGCATATCACTCCCTGTAACAAGTCTCAGTGCTTTAGCTGAGGTTTTATCAGCCTCAAGTAAAGCAGAAGGATTACCTTCTATGTCTTACAGATGACCCTCCTGTTTACATATTCCAGCATGTTGGGATTGTGTGGGGTTTTTTTTGCTGCCACATGAAGTCTTTGGCTGACATTCAGCTTGTGACAACTCCAGATCCTGCAAAGCTCTTCAGCATTTAGTAGTTTCCCACTCTGTATTTAAGCAGCTGAAAAGCAGAAATGAATGTGGAACTTCACATTCATTTTTTTTCCAGACAATTCTAGTTTCTCAAAGCTTATTCACAGTCTGACTCCTGTCCTCCAAATCACTTCCAGCTCTGTCTGGGTTAGAGTCAGATGTAAATTTACAACGTACGATCTCTATTCCATCATCCAAGTTAATAATGCAAATATTGAATAGTGCCAGGCATGGGACAGACTCCTGGGAAACCCCTCTCAATACATCCTTTTAATTTGATGGTTGACCATTGATAACTAATTTCCTAGCACAGCTTTCTGGCCAGCTTTGCATCCACCCTATGGCTGCTCTTTTGTTACTGTCCTACAACTGGGTGCTGTTTCTGTGAGCACCTGCTCTTTTGTCAAAAAACCCTTTTTTTCCCCCTCACATGCTGGTTATCCCCGGGAAAGAGCAGCCAGAGAGGCGGTGATGACACAGCGTCTGAGGAGCTCCTCTGGGCTCTTAGACAGCCAATTAGTACAGTTGGGGTGCCTGTGGGCAATTTATCTTTCATTCTGTCCGTTAACTTCTGTTTGGTGCTCCAAAGAAGTGCCCCCAGTGTTTAGGAAGGGGGTTTTTTTGGTATATTGCTCTTGTCTCCCTGGAGGAAAGAAAGTATTTTCCTGTATGAGAGTGAGACAGTGATAAACACAAGTTTGTGGTTGGATGGGAGTTTTTTACTTCTTAATACTTTGTGACTTTTACCTTAATACCAATGTTCTAATACCAGCTTTACTATCAAAAATGATGTAAAGAAAGGCTACGTGAACCCAGAAAACTCAAATACTTCTTGGTCTGCAAGCCTCAAATACAAGTTTTTTACTCTAATTGCTCAGGTAAACAATTAATACTGTGGAAATTAGAAGAAAACTTTTCGCTTGGAAAAATAATTAGCCATGTATAACATTAAATTTTTTCACTCTTTAGCTCCTTCTTTTTAACAGAGTTGCCAATAATTTCTCTGGATGTTTTCAAGTCCTGAATTGAGTCCTACAATTCATGAAATGATTAAACCCCGTAAGTTAAGGTCACTTCCCAGAGAGGACTGATAAATAAGCACCAAAAGTTTGGATATGGTTCAGGGATAATGGGCAATAACAAAGGTCAGAATGTTGCTTCAACCATCTAGAGCAAGTGGAGACATACTTCTCTGAAGGTTGGATCAAGGCATTCTAGCTCCTCATCTTTTACAAGAGGAGAAGACATGAGGTGAAGAGAGATGTTCTGAGATATAGTTCAGGAGTGATTCACAATTTGCAGAGTAGCCTGTAAGAACATGACCTTCTCCATGCCCCATCTCCAGAAAATAAGTGTTTATGAAATTATTTGTTATTTAGAAGTACCTCAGATCTTGCCATCACAACATTTTAGATGTCAAAAGCCCGGATGGATAAATGTTAAGAGCGTTATTTAGAAATGAGTCTTTCAGATACTGAAGTTGCAATCCCATATTGAATGAATAATTCACTCAAGAAATGTGGAAAATATTTAGTGAGCAGCTGGAGTGACTGCAGTCAATTCATCACTGTTTTAACAGGGGATAGAGGTCAGCAAATGCTAACTATGTTTAAGTGGGGATATGAAAATGAGTATAATCAAGAATTTTTAAAAATATAAACCATCTGGTTAAAGGAAGAGAATTAGAGGATAATTTTCCAATATCAGAAGCTAAGCTAAGGGATAATTAGGAGAGCAAAAATATGAATTTTGAACTGCTGAGAACATTTCAGCTATCAGCAGAACACACAATGAAGCTAACACAAGCTCTAGCTCCAGTTTTAGCAGAGCGGGGGACTGACATACTCATTTTCACCCCAGGCAGTACAGTGCTTCCCTGCAGCCAGTAAAGCAGCTGCTACATTCCCACTGCTGGAGAAGCTACATCCTGCAAACATTCTTCTGGCATGTAGCTTCGAAAAAGAGCAGTGTAGCACTGGGACTTTACAGCACAAACCTTCAGCCGGGCTATGAACACCAGTCGGATACCCCTGCCTGGTTGAAACTGACTCCTCTCTGTCATATTTGCACTATTTTATTATGGGCTTCCCTGTTTTCCCTCCACAGTAATTTGGCCCTAAATGAGTAATCGAGAGGCTTGTACAAAATAGCAGAGCTGTAAATCACCACCAACAAAAATAATAAAAGCAGTTCTGGCATCTTTAATTTCCAACCAATGAACAAATGAGGTTATTGGCTGAGTAAGGGTTAGAGGATTGTCAGGCTTTTTAATTCAACAATTCTTCTGGTCTGACTCAGCTATCAGAGCAGACTTGAAGGAAATGGTTGAGACAACACACAATCTGAGTTGTTAGAGGGCAAGGAAATCTATAGAATGAAAGCAATGATTATGACTTCCCAGGAACATTGATATGCTAAATCTGTGAGTGAGAAAGATATCTTGGATAAGACTTTCAAATAAATTCAAGATTTTTGTAAAAAAAATTGGCTTTTGAGGCCCACGAAAAAAGCTTGCATTTGAAATGTTGGCTGCTTGGATACACCTCACCTACATGAATTGTCTTGTGCGATTTTTGGTTGCTAAGGATGCTATTACAAACAGACAGAATTTCAATTGGAGCCTGGAGCAGGCAGCATGTATTTCTGGTGGTGTGTGGAGTAGCCTGTTCTTGTCTATTTATTATTACTTTCTTAACAAGGTATCAGTTCCTGGAACTGGCAAAATAATCCTTCTTGGATGAAATGCCTTCCATTTCAGATGGGTTAATGCAGAACAGCACCACACAAGCTGAATTATTTACCAAACTTAAGTGAAAAATCAGAGCAGTGTGTTTCCCAGGTTTTTTAGGTTTTGGGCACATCTGGGCCACAGCAGCTCAAAAAGACATATTTCCAGGTAGTCGGTGATTACTGACAGTGAAATTGAGGCAACACAAAGCTCAGAAATAGCGTGCTCAACAGGATGAGGGCAGTGATCATCCCTCTGTATTCAACACTGGAGAGGCCACACCTTAAACATCGTGTTCAGTTTTGGGGCCCTCACTGCAAGAAGGACATCGAGGTGATGGAGTGTCCAGAGAAGGGCAATGGAGCTGGTGGAGGGTCTGGAGCACAAGTGCTGTGAGGAGTGGCTGAGGAAACTGGGGTTGTTTAGCCGGGAGAAAAGTAGCCTCAGGGGACCTTATCGCTCACTGCAACCACCTGAATGGAGGCTGTGATAAGGTGGAGTTGGTCTCTTCTCCCAGGTAACAAGTGACAGGATGAGAAGAAATGGTCTCCAGTTGTGTCAGGGTTTAGATTGCATATTAGGAAAAATTTCTTCACCAAAACAGTTGTCAGTCACTGGAACAGACTGACCAGGGAAGTGGTGGAGTCACCATCCCTGGAGGTACTAAAAAGATGTGTAAATGTGGCACATAGGGACATGGTTTACTGGTGGACTTGGTAGTTCTGGTTTAACAGTTGGACCTGATCTTAGAGGTCTTTCATAGCCTAAATGATTCTGTTATCCTGTGGTTCAGTAGAGGTTACAGATGGGAGAAAAATCCCAGTAAACAAACTGATATCAGGTATATCAGGTGGCATTCTGTCACAGTTATACAGCCATCAAAACCCAGTCATGTTTGAGCTAACTGCAATGTAAGCATAACCTGAGTGAGGATTTGCCGGGGAGGAATGGTCTCAATCCCTTTTTTTTTTTTTTGGAATGCATAAGAACAGACAATACCTAAACTTCTGTGGTTCACAGAGGCACAGAGATGTCTGTCAGATCCTATCTCCCATGTGGGGCTTTGAAATTTTTTCTACAACACCACTGTTACTAAAGAAGTGCAGGCATGTTCTGTCAGCAGCTGTTAAGAAGCCCCATTAAAGCAGTTCCCAGTATCTGTTCTACTTCTGTTGCTCTAATGTTCTAAATTCAGGCAGGTTTTTTTTCCATATATATAAGTTCAGACCTAACAGAAATACCTCTTCTTGCCTAGGTGTTGGCAAAAGGGCTAAAAAAAGCTCTTTGAATCAAGCTATTTAGGAGAATATCTAAGAAGTTGTTTCCCATTTAAACAGACATCTAATCATGCAGTGACAATTCTCCCCATTTCTGAAGGCCTCTCTGGACAGAAGAAAGGAAGGGACTCTCTGAATAGAAGAAAGAAAGGGGACACCTGTCCATCTGACAGAAGCTGTGAGCTCCCGGCGTGTCTCTTCTCCCTGCTTTGCCCATCGTCTGCCCTCAGATTGCGCTCTGTCAGTGGCTGGCAGCCAGACACACATAGGCTACCATTGCTCTTAAACAGGAGGTTCACAGGGTGAACTTTAAAAGTCTTAGCCTGTGGTTGGTCACTGTGTATTTTTCTGCTCCTGCCTCTTTTCCCACATCCTCTTCTAGATATCCCATTGAAAGTCATGCTTGAAGGAAGTTTGTTAAGGTGATAGCCCAATTTCTTTACCAATGGTGACTCACCACAGTGACTCCAGAGACATGGAATTACTTTTATTTTTAAAAAAATCCAAGTAAGCTTTTCTTTTCCTAGATGGGAACAGATATCCCTTGTTATTCATTTGAAATGTGTGTAATTCAGCTTAAGTGGGGGGAAGGGGAATCAGAAGGAAAAGGATGCATTCTGTTAGAAAATGGAAAATACTGTATTTATCATCTTAAGAAGAACAAAAAGATCTGCAAGTTATGTGGGCTTCTGTGACAGTAATTATCCTTCTATTCAAGAATGAGTAATTACATCATTCTGCATGCTAACTTCCCCCCTTCCCAGTTATGTGGCATGTGCAGGCAGGTGCACACACACATACAGTGTGCTTGTACCCTAGAGAATAAAACCAGGGTGCATTAGAAAAGGTAGTTCTGTTGTTTCCTTGAATAATGGTGATTAGGGTACTTCTTTGTTTATGCTAAACACCAGTGGGTGAGAGGAAAGCAAGCTGAATTTTTTTATTTCTTGTTAGAAGAGCTCTGTAATGCTCTGCCTTGGCACTAGCCAGTGCAAGGCTTTGGAAGTGTTCAATTCCTTCTGTCTACAGTGAGAAAATATTAAGTACTGATTTTTGTGAACAGTGTGTTTAAAGAGAGCTTTAGGAGCTCACTGAAGGTTGAATATCTGCTGTAACTATTATTTCTGTGTTTGTGCTCTTTAAAATGTGAAAGGTAACATTTGAATACATGGGAATTGTTTTTTCAAGTTATTCTTACCAGCTTACTGAATCACAGAATCATTTCAGTTGGAAAAGAATCATTTCAGTTGGAAAAGGTATTTAAGATCATCAAGTCCAACCATTAACCCAGCACTGCCAAGTCCACAATTAAACCATGTCCCCAAGTGCCACATTTACACGTCTTTTCAGTACCTCCAGGGATAGTGACTCCGCTTCCCAGGGCAGCCTGTTCTAATGCTTGACAACCCTTTTGGGGAAGGAATTTCTCCTAACATGAAATCTAAACCTCCTCTGGTGCAACTGGAGGCCATTTCATCTTGTCTGTTGCTTGTTTCTTGGGAGATGAGACCGACACTTACCTTATCGTAATTTCCTTTCAGGTAGTTGTAGAGAGAGATAAGGTCTCCCCTGAGCCTCCTTTTCCCCAGGCTAAACAACCCCAGCTCCCTCAGCTGCTCCTCACAGGACTTCTGCTCCAGACCCTCCACCTTCTCTGGACACGCTCCAGCACCTCCATGTCTTTGAGACACTGTTGGCTTACAAATCAGCAATAAACAAGTGCAGATGCCTATGAACAAGGTAAATGAAAAAGGAAAAGGGGAAAGAAGGAAGGAGATAAGAGGTGAGAAGAAGAAAAGGAAACGGAGAGGGAAAAGAGATCTAACACATCGAGCGGTGAATACAGACCTTAAAAGAGCCCGAGGACTGGGCACAGGAAAAACACAAAGCAGGTACAGCTTTATGTCGGACACACAGCCACAAACAAGACACTCAGCTCATCAAAAGACAAGTCGACATGCTTATGTTTCTGAAGTACCACCTCCAAAAGAAATCAAGGCTTTCCTTTTAGGAAGTACACAGCACATTAAGGCTGATCAATTTGTTAATGTGAATATTTGAGAGAAGAGCAATTACAGCAATAAAGGTTCTGACACGTAAATTCACGTAATCGGGTTAGACTAAAAGAATATTGTGAAACACCCCTGTGCCCAACTTTGGAGACAAAATCCATATTATTTGGAGTTGGGGGACTTTGTGATCTCATAATTAAGGCCTGCGAGGGTGCAAGCACAACTGGGTTAGCAGGAGCTTTGTTGCTGGTTTTGTGAATGCAAGTTTAACTGCGCATGCAGCCCCAGGAACCCCGTGCTCCTGGGGAGATGGGGGACAGATGCTTTGCTGTTACGTAGGTCTTCACTGTTTTTTGAAGAAAACTCAGTGACGGCTTTTGAACAAAAAGAGTTCAGGATTTAGACAAAATATGAGGAATCTTTGGGTCCTTAGTTATTATAGTAGCAGAAATAGTTGTAGTGAAGAGAAGACGGTTTTTGTAATAATGAGCACTCCTAATATCATTTTATTTGTATTCTTCCTTCTTAAAAGTAGCTCCTGCAAACAACCTCACCTATCTCAGCTATTCCTCATAAGACTTTTTCTCTAGCACCTTCACCAGCTTCATTGCTCTTATTTGGACACATTCCAGCAGCTAAACATGAAGTTTACCTTTAACTTGTCTTGCTTCTTTCCCAGGCTGGCTGAGTAAAGCATCTGAATTTTTGCTAGCTACTCACAGATTATAGCTCACCAGGGAACTTCTGCCTGTTTTTACAGAGCTCTTCTTGCTTCATGCAATGGTGTGTTGCTGAGTAGCCTCTTGTTTAATCAATAGTACTCGCTTCTCTATCCTACTTGTGATACATCCACAGCAACACTCATAAAATCTTTGGTAGGGTCATGGGTGTGACCCTGGGGGCTGCGTTAGATCTTCCCAAGGCAGAATCATCTACACACTCAGCTTGCTTTGAAAGTCTCACCCGATTTGTTCTTAAGCAATGTGATGCTGGCAGTCCCATTTTCTCCTCTGACAATCTGTCCAACTGCTTCTCCATTTCACTTGCTGTGGTGTCTTTGGTCATTCCTAACATTACATTTTCCTGCTACCATTTAATTCCAGTGTTCTCCAGCCTTCACAGAACACATATCAATAAATATATGTGGAGAACATGTATCAATAAAAAGGAATATTTATAATAGTCCTCTACATATTTGAAGACTGTTGTTATATCTTCCTTAGAATAAATCCTACTTCCTTGGGAGGTATATTTAGACTTCAAATATCCCTTTGTCTCTTTCAGGGCAGTGTGCAAATGGTCCACTTTTGGCTGTAACCAAGGGACCCAGAACTTGCACTGCTCTAGGCAAGTCCTCACCAATCCACCTAATCTAGTCACCTGCTTTAAACCTACATTTTTGCTGGCAAAGAAGCAGTATTCTTAAAATAATGTCCTAATTTTTAAAATCCAGTCTCCAGAGAAAAGTGAAGTCTAGATCAGCTCTCTGCATGTACAGTGAGAGATTTCCCCTCTCTAGATCATCAAAACTGTTTACCTATCAGTCTGATAAATCTTAACCCACTGCTCAGGGCTGCTCTTCTCTAGAACAGTCAAGACAAATCCATGTGTAGCAGGTCACTGGGTCCCCTTTAGACCTTATTATTATTTTGCATGTGTTCCTTCAGGTCCAGACTTCAGAAGTGATGGGAGGGCTGTGCCACGGTGTCCTGGAGCAGTGGTTTTACAGCACAAACCCCAGCCGGTGACAGTGTGCGGTGTGAGGGTTTGCAGGGGTGTGTGAAGGAGGCTGGGGCTGTGTTTGGGAACCAGGTGGGTTGCTGCAGTGTCCCCCAGCCTGTCTGCTGAGAGCAGTCTCCAGAGGGAATTGACCCCTCATCCTGTACCTGGATGTTGTTTCATGGCAAAACCCAGAGAGCTTAGGAGTGGGATAACACAAATACAGGACCTGCGATTTGGCTGTGAAGTGAGGTCAGTCAGCAGCATGGTTGTGCACTCTCTTAGGAGAAGGAGGTTCTGTCCATAGCTTTTTAGATACACAGTTAAAGGAAAGGACTGCAGGAACAATCTTGCGTCATAGTCATGGTAAAAAAAAATTTGTCTTAATGTTTATGCCCTTGTCTCAATACCTCAGTGTCCACTTCAGAGAAGAACCCATCACAGCCTCCTCTACTCTTTTCTGTGGGAATTTGATTTAACTATGTTGGAGAAGACAATGGAATAATGAACGGAGATGATCAATGAAGTGTCTTAAGCAAATGTTTGTTAATGCTCTGCATTAAAGCCCCTAGTGCATTTAAATCCCAACCTTGCATTCAAACCTAGCCCAAATTTATTCAAATGTCTGTTTGCCCTACAAATAATTTTCTTATGGCAGGCTTCTTCCCAAGCAGCTATTTGAATTATTAAAGAATTCATTTTCTCTTACACTTTATTAATTTTTCTTAGTATTTTCCTCTTTTACCCTGCTATTGCAGGAACAGAGTATCCTTATAGAGTAAGCTGCTTATTCCTAGCCTTGAACATATTTACTTACAAGGCATTAATTTTAATAGGAAATTTTCAAGTGTCTTGTAAGAAGTCCCTCTATTCTTCGTTTGACTTTGATGACCAATTCCCTTGATCATGTTCCTTCTGTGCTGAGAAACAAAGCAAAGTGAAACATACAGGGGGCAAAAAAAAGAACTCTATAAACCAAACTCAGGTTTCAAATATGTTTGTATTGAAATTTGATGAAGTTCTTACATTAAAAATACAGCCCTGCTGTAGGTAATCCCATTACAAACAACAGTACCAAAACACGCATACTTGTAAAAAAAGAACACTTTCTATGTTTTCCCACCATGAATCGACATGTTTCACTACACTGAAAAAGAGCAGCAGAGCATCCACAATCTGGGTCAGTTTTCATTAGCAGCCTAAATGATAGCATAGCAACTGCATTAAATACATTTGCAAATAAGCAAAACTTGAGAGGGGATGCCAGCGTGCTGGTCCAGGAATAGAATTCAAATGTTCTTGGAAAATTTGAGATAAACTGAAAAGACTGGGTATATAAATAGTAATACAGCACATGTTGTGTCCACATCTTCTCTTCTGCTTTGCAAGGCCTGGTATGAAATATTGTGTCCAGTCTGAGGTGTCACGTTTTGGGAACAGTAATTGGAGTGGAAAAAGTGAAAATGATTAGAGCTTCAGAAAACGTGGATCTCAAGTCTGCTTGTACTAGTGGTGTGAATACTGAGGTGTGACATGGCAGGTTTTTAAGTACATGAAAGGCTACTGCAGGAACGGACTAAACCATTCTTCTTGTCCAAGCTGAATGGGAGAGAAAAAATGGACTTACACTGCATCAAATACAAATTCAGGTCTGACACAGAAAAAACCTGCCAATTCTGGAAGCAGAAGTGCCGGAATAGCATTGGGAGACTTCATTATTAGTGGAGATATTAAAAAAGATGTTACACAGACATCCACTAAAAAGGAACTGGGATTTTTGAGCTTGCTTGGGCATAGAGGAAACCAGGATTCCAGCAGTCCTGTGTTTTATGACTGTGTAAATAGTCCATAGAGATGGGGGAATCAATAACAGAGTAGAAGGTAGATCCAATCATTTTGTTATCTACCTGCAAGGAAAGAGGTGCTTTCTTTCTTCCCCTCGCCCCCCAGAAGTATGGGTGACTGGAGTATTCGAAAGCTCAGTCCTAACTTGTAAATGCGGAATTTGCTTTCCTGCTGCTTTCATAGACCCTATGTGACGCTGCAAATGTATTTCTGAGTTTCCATGTAAAATCATAGAGGATAAAAATAAAATTACTTTATATCTGTATCCATGAAAGCTGTGGGTGGGAGGGAGGGCTGCTGCCAAAGCCCTGATTTTAAGCTTCATGAATTGGGGAGAAATTGCGGCTCCTCAGTGAGACTGATTCCATGACTGCTCAGCTTGATAAGCTCAGCAAAAGATCAGCAGGAAAAAAACCTCTAAAACCTGTGGGGATTTTTTATTTGAATAAAAGCCTATGTTATAAAACTGTAGTACTGCTTGTTAGTAGCTTTGCTGTTTGACTAAAACACTACCCATCAGCTGATAGTGTTAGTGAGTATTTATTATTTCAGCCTCAATTAACAAATATAATGATAAATTCCTGCCGAAAACACTGCTGTATTTTGCACTGGATACTTTTCTAACCTTGTTTTATGTCTTCTGCTGAGGTACATAAATAGGATTCAGCAACAGAATGGTTTTTCTGCATCGTTGGGTAGAAAAAAGAGTTGTGTACATTTTCTTCATAGTTTGAGAAATTCAAGGACACAGAGGAGTTTTTGGCATGTACATCTTGGCTTTAAAGGGAACTGGGAAAGCTACACCAGACTTAGTTGTGTTTTTCCTGTAGATCTCCATTCCCTTTGCCATCTCTCCTCCCTCTTTTCAGACGGGCTTTGAAACTCCTTATGGACCTGATACAGCATTGCTCTAGGAGTTTCCTCATAACCAAATCCTGTCACATGAGGATACTGCTAAGAGAAGAAAAAGCACTAACAAGTTCTAGCGATGCCAAATTGCATTCAGTTCTTGTATTTTCACTTGGCATGGTAACACTTCCAAAGAGCAATTGTTTCACAATCAGAACTTCTGCAGCCTGTTCGTTTCCTTTCTCTTACTTAGCTGTTTAGAGACCATCAGACACCAGGAAGCCAATAAATGTCCATCTGAGCAGTTATGTAGCTTAAACATCCAGTGAGACAAACTATTTTTTTTTCTTGCAAGTACAAATTAAAGGGACAAACCCAGTTGTGTCTCTAGAAATAACTCATTTGCATAGCAACCCATTTCTCTTTAATGAGCTTCAGGTACTAATGAAATTAAAAGTCCTGATTGTTAAGAACACTCTTCTCCTAAAATAGTCCCTCTGTCGTGACAGATACGGGACACAATTCTCTTAAACAAAACTCAGTACTTGCAGCCATGATTCATGTGACATTTTCAGCAAAGTGCTCAAGAATATGCTAGCTGTTCCTAGGCTGCTTGGACTTAAAGTTGCACTAAAAGTTGTGTTTATAAGTAAGAAGCTTGTGCCTACATCACTGGGAATAGAAGAAAGTCTCTTTTTAGACTTGTCAGTGGAAGAAACACTGCTATGCATAGGGATTTCAATGGCTCTTCCATTAAGGATCACGGGTAACATAATTTAAAATGCTTTTAATAAAGAGATTTAGTGGTTTACAGCTCTTCCCTCTGATCAGCATTTAAAGAAAAGAAATTCCTTTACACAGCACAGCAGATGTGCAAAAAGAAGACATAATGCTTAATATCCATACTGATAGCCATGTTACCCACAGGGAAGTCGAGCAAGAGGGATTTCTGAATCAGAGCACTCCGAGGGAGGAGAAAACCTGATTTGTTAAGAAATTGGTTTTAGTGGGATACTTGTGAAAGAGGTCAAAACCAGCTGGGTCTGGTTAATATGTCTTGCAGTGAATTGCAGAAATCTTCAGTCTCTGTCCTGTGTTTCAGGGTCTGTGTGCAATGTGGAAGTAAATAAATGACATTAAGTAGGTACTATCTGGAGTCTCAGATTAACTGTTGTCCTTAACAGGACAATGACTTTCCATCACTCTCATCCCAGCAAACTCCAGGTGTTCAGCAAAGTGGTCCACAGTGTTGAGTCACAAAGGTTAAAACTCATCTGCTGTCTTTAGATATCTGCACAATAAATGTCTACGTGTAGTGATATCCCTAGGATGCCTTTCTATTAATTGGAAGAGAATTTGACCCTATTTTTGGCATCTGAATCATACTTTCAAAATGCTTCTTTCCCTTTTCTGATTACAAAAGCAGCCAGGGGTGGCTAGCTCAAAGAGAGACATTTAACAAACAAATCTATTAGGCTAGGAGAGACGAATCCCAGACAAAAGTGCAAATACATGCAGTATGCATCCCTTACGTGTGGTTCTCTGCTGATGCCAAATGACGTCTGGCTGCGCAGTGCCATGGGACACTCCTGGGTGCATGTCTGCCTTTCGCAAGGAAACTGGGGAAGAGGGAGGGAGAAGCGGTGCTGCCTGCTGCCCAGCTCTCTTCCCAGGATGGAGCAGGAAAGTGGCTGCAGAAGCTAGCAGGCCCAAGAACCAACATGGGGGTCCCGCAGCATAGAAACAGCCAATGTGCCTATTGGCAAGTGGCTGTAGTTCAATTCACCAGATGCCCCTCGGGCAGTAGATTAGGACCTCTCAGCTGGTGGCCTCACTCCCTACTTATGTGATAGTTGTCATAGAAAAAGAAGTCAAAGGCACCAAGGCTCATAATAAGAGCATCAGCTTTCTTCTGTTTTAATTTTCAGGTATAGGAAATTACTGCTCAGCAAGGGAGGCAGTGTTAACGCAAAGCCTCTGCTTAAAGGCCCATGTCCCTTCTCTGATGGCAGACCTATCGCTGCATTGACGCTCACAGCATGGCAACACACGAGGCGTTGATCCATCTGAGGCATTTTGGTGGAGGCAGCAGTAGCAAGGCAGGTCACCCTCCCTCATTGTTCTTTGACTTTGCTTTCAGGTCATTTCGAAGAGAGATTAATAAAGTCTGTTTTTCTTTGAGTAAGGCTTGCTTTCTGTGATCATTTTCTGATAATATCATTTGTTTTCAGCTTGGCAGTAGGGTTGTGGAATAAGATCCCCCCAGACCTCCATGACTTTGTATTTTACCTGGCAGTAAACATCTCAGTTCCTTCTCTTGTCACTTGATCTGGGATAAAAGAAACCCAACCTTTTTTAAGAAGGTTAAAAAAAAAAAAAATCCCTGAGGAAAAGAATGATTATAAGGAATATGGGATGTACACCGTGCTCGGTGACCATTTTCTGGGAAAGCCCTGAACTCAAATTCTGTTTATTAAGGAAACTAAATGTTTCACCCTGTGCAGAGTGCCTGATTCTGCAGCAAGCAGCAGAAACAACCCCGTGTGGCTGACAAGGAGTGAGATAGCATTTCAGTTCTTCAGGCTCTAAAAAGAAACGTTTGTGCCAGTTTTGGTGCAACATTTGGTTTGCTTGTAGAAAATCCGGTCTGCTATAATTTATAGTAGGTGTAATGAAATATGTTTCATGTGATGGAAAGTCCTTGATAAGATACCAGTGATGGCAGCGTGGGGATGTTTCCTAACCGGCGTCTGAGAAAGCCAAAATGATTAAATCAGGGCTCATTTTAAGTTGACTTGTAATTACCTTCACAGGAAAGGTAAAAAGTGAGTTCCTCTGTAACTATGAGATTTTGTTCTCCACAGCCAGCTGGAATATAATATTGCTGCACTGGCTTGTAGGCCTGCGGGGTTTAAATAGTGCCTGCAATCTGGTGCCATGCTGATTTACTAATCCTTGATCTTAGTTGAACATGATCACAGTCCCTGCTTCTGTTCATAAGGGATAGGCTTACTGTTAATTGACAGGCTTTGGCGTCCTACCAAAAGAACTGCAATGTAGAGACGGAACTAAAACTGAGCAGAGGATGTATCAGACAAGCCAATTTGATGGGGGGAAAATCTATTTAGTAGATCTTTATGCCAAAAATTATTTTCTATTTTATTGTTTCATTAAAACTACAGTATGTGATTTGCATTTTAGCATGAAACTAATAAAAACAGAATAATCTGAAATGTGTTTGCAGGGTGATTAAGTAACTAAGACGTGGTGTTTGGAATCTTCCCAGCTACTCTGCTTTCTGTTTATTTAATTATTATGTGAACTCTCTTCTTTGTGTCTGCTCACAAAAACTTCCATGCAATTGTACACGCTATGCACACCCAATCTCATATTTGTCATATTGCTCACAGATTTCAAAGGGATTGTATCCAGGGGTTGGGGACCGCATGCCATTTTATCCAGTATGTTTGAAATTTGACGGAAAAATGTTAGTAAGCTGTTGTAAGTCCTCAGAAATTTCAGACTGTCTTCGTTTTATTCGGAACTGTGCTTGGCCCAAGTTTCAATCCCTTTCTCTAGCTTTCTAAACCTGGCAAAACCTGAGAGAAAAATTATTGACAGGGTAGGCTAAAATCCTTTAACATCTATCTTCTACACTTGTGCACTGCTGGCCTTGCAGGATTCAAGCATGTGAAACTGAAGGACAGTATTTAGATGTCAGTGGTACTCTAGGAGAATACAACCTTCAACCAAATAGTTTTGTAGCCTTCAATGTGGCTGAACTTGCCAATGTAGATGTGCTTGTTTGTTGGTAATTTTAAACTTATCTTGTGTTCTGGCTCTGTCACTTATGCTGACTTTGAGCCCACAGCCGAATATAAGTGCTTTGAAATCCCTGGAATCTATTTTTCACATTGCACACCAAACTTTGGGGAATTTCCTGCCTACTTTCAAAATTTCATTTAACCAAGGGAAAAGAGTGATCTTTCTGGGCTTGGGGGATCAGTTGTAACAGTCCTTTCACTGCCGTGCAAGCAAGGAGCAGACTAGAAGCCTTCTTTCTTTTCAAGTAATTCTTCAGGTTTAATAAAGGGCAATGCAACTCTGAAAACTGAAAAGAATATTTTATGTGAGCCAGGGCTAAACTGTGAAGCAGGGCAATATACGGCATCTCTGAAGGTCTCACTCCAAACTCAAGCCAATGACTTGGAGTTAACTCTGAACCTTCCCAGCTCATGACTGTTTGGGATGTTGAGATGGTGTATTTTTCACACTGGTATACTGAATATGACTTCAAAAGTGGCCAAATAATTGATCATTGATCTCACGTAGGGTATTTGGAGGTGAAGGCTGTGATGCCAATAGTCATCTCATGAGTGTGTGTATAATCCACTTATGAAGTCTGTCAATAGCAGGCAGAGATGACCACATCAACATGAGGTTTTTGACTTCAAGATAGATCAGTTCAATAGAAAAAAACCCCTTCCTGCAATGGTCCTAGGCCTCCACAGCCACTCCAGAGCTATTGCCATAAAACTGCAGGTCCATGTAAACCTTTGTCTTAATGGCAGAGTCAGTTTATACTTCCAAGTGTGGCACATGGATAAAATGTTCACATTCACTCTTATGCATATCTACTTTCCCGAGCTCTGTCACGTTATTCCAAACTCTGAGGTCAAAAACTCTCTATCTCAGGCCTAGTTAGCAGTGCCACAGCATCTTTCCCTTGTTATCCGATCTGCTGGGTGACGGTCAATGGGGGGTCACTGTATGCCTACCTTGTTATTGGCCTAGATGGTTTTAGCAATGTCTCTCATCCCTGCCATCTCTGCCAGCCATATCATTACGGCAAGAGTGGCTCTCTTTGTCCACCTTCTGGGAAGGGTTTTTATAAACGTGCTCTCTCATGCCTGGGGCCTTGGTATTCTGTAGAACCTGAAGTTGTTTTGAACCAGAATCAGAGAAGTCCCTCTTCAGCTTACCTGCGGTGGTGTCTGTGACTTTGCCTCAGTAATTCTGTAACATATCCTCTTCTCTGGCACCTTGATTGTCTGGATTATGCTGAAATACGGCCCAGCTCTTTCCTGCTTGTGAGCCTTTGGTTTTGTTCATGAAGTTGAGAGAACTGGAGTGAGTAACTTAGTAGAGGAGACACTGTAAGCCAGATCCTCATCCTATCCTGGATTCAGACACAGCTGGAGTGCACAGCTAAATGCAGGAAATGGAAGGCAGTCCTGGGTTCAACACAACAGAAATGAGCTGGAGCATTTTTCTTCCCCTCTAAAATTATTTTTAAGCAGGTTAAAACCAACAAAGACTTTGCCAGTCTTGACAGATCAATTTATGCAATACTTCATAAAGTGATATTTAGATAGCAGTGGGACCAAAGCAAAATAATATTTTTGTATCAGACAACTGTCAGTGAATCATAGAGTATCCTGATTTGGTAGGGGCCAAAAGGATCGCTGAGTCCAACCCCTGGTCCTGCACAGGACAACCCCAGGAATCACACCGTGTGCCTGAGAGCATTGTCCAAACACCTCTGGAAACTCAGGCAGGCTGGGTGGTTTGCCTTGCTGGCTCCTTGGCATCCTGTGCTTGTGAGAATCCAACTATTAAAAGACCTTTGGCTTCTAATGAGAGAGGCATGCAGGGATGTGCTGTATGGAAACATCAGATGTGCTGTTTCTAGAGCTGCAAGAGAAGTTGAAACCTCCCACCTTGTCTTAGGGCTTCTGGATTGTCCACTCAGCTCTGAACTGATAATAACAGTTGTGTATTTTTTAATAATCTAAGAATAATCTTCTTGTGATCACTCAGAAGATATCTTTTGAATTATTAGAGGTATGAAACTGAAGTGAATTAGCTAAATCATATTAAAACTCTTCGGTGTGCATTTTCATTCAAAATTAAAATGGTCTTAGTTTTATTTGTTTCCTGCTGTGATGGTTTATAAGTGTTTAAAGTCAGGGCAAATTGAATTCTGAATAGGAAATCACACAGGGAAGGTGAATAGGATTTACCTAAGGCGCATTAAAAAGTTAACTTGAATTAATTTATTTAAGAAAATCTCTTACCTTGAATGAGAGAAGAATATATTTGATTATTGCTAAAAGTTGAAAAATAGTTTGTTACGAGAGGAACATAAAAATTGGAGGTGAAAAATAAGGTCTATTCTCAAAAAGCTGTTTTTAAAAATCACTATAAAATTTAGGAGAGCTTCTAACTAAACAAATGGACTGGAAAATTCAGCTATCCCCTGAAGAGTCATTGTGTTCAATTTGGAGACCACACTCGGCCATTAGAGTGTGAAACAGCTTTGCTTTAATTGCAAATCTCAGAGCAGTCTCCTCCAGGAAGTTGTTTCCCACCTTTCATTAGTAAGACTTGACTGTGAGGGGCACCTGCTAACAGCTGACAACTGCCTTAGTATAAATATTTTATTAAAGTACTTATTTTATAAATAGCTTTGGCAGAGACTTTTGACTAATGTTGGAAAATGTTAGCTACAATTAAGTAGCTCACTAGTAATTCAAAGCTGGGAAAAGTTATCAGAAGGATGTTAAAAAAAAATCTCAAGTTAGAAATGAGGACATGTATGTTTAAAGACAGTCCTAGGGGGAAAAAAAAGTATTGTGGTGAGAATGTAATGTATTTATAGAGCTCAAAAGGGTGTGCTCTGTGAAGGTATTGATAGGCAGTCTGTCCTTTTTTCAAGTCTTATCTTCAGGGTAGCAGAGCACAAATGTGCCAAACACTTCTCGTGTTCAACTCTGATTGCATCTGTGCAATTTTCTCTGAGATTTATGTCTGGTGCCAATGAAAGCAGTGGGCATTGTCTCACTATATTTAACATATTTGTTAGATTAACCGATTGCTTAAATGTTTTTATTCTTATCACATCAGCAGTGCCTAAACTTCACTGATCAACAAAAGGATGCTGGCTGGACAGATAGCAAAGTGACTGCTGCTCCAGGCAGGAAATGCAGGTTCAGAAGAGTGACTGCTGCAGCCACAGGAGAACAGAGCTCATGTTCCTACTGAAGTTGCACTCCTGGTATTAAGATTTTCCTAAGGGTTCTTGGATGTGCACCCCCTAATACACATGCTCTGCTACTTTGTTTAGGAGAGATTGCAGAAAAGACAAAGGCATCTGGACCAGGGAAGTCTAAAAAGCAGTAATGGAGCAAAAATATTCACACCTCGACTTATTCTGTTGCCCTCTCAGTTAACATATTCTTGCAGAATATTTCAGCACCCTGCTACTTGCATGTACTCTGCTACCCCAGCATACATCCAAGTTAACTGAATGTAGCCACCGATCGTGGATATAGGAAATCAATTGTTGTTGCTGTCTTTGTGCTGCAGTTTTTAATTCCAGTGGTAAGTAGCTGGTTTGCTTGAAGTCAGGCTTCTTTTGCTCTCTGATGTGTCTTGTGGGGTCTGGTGTTCTCAAGGCACATGTCTGGGTCCAAAGAAATTATGCCTGCTGTTCACTGGGTGCTCCTCTCTCTGATGCAGGTTGGTGTTTCAGGACACTGCGCAGTTGGCCTTTCAGAAGAGGTGAGTGATTTGACTATGCTTTGTCATAAAAATCCTTTGAGCATTGCACAGCATGACCACGTGCTCACCAGCAGCCTCTGGGCTGGGTGACTGAAGTGACCTTTTCTGACGTGTTTGCTGCATTGCACTTGCCAGGGTACTGTGGGACTGGAGGAAGTACTGTGTTTGCTCTGCTCTGAGATGTGACTTGTAAATGGTAGATGTGGGAGACAGAAACCAGCAATGTACCTTCTGACACCCTTTTTTTTGGGTCTAGTTTCAGTTTAAGTGTCCTTTATTCCTACCATTTAACCATTGTTTATTTCTTGTAACTGCTGTAGCAGAGAGGGATCTGGGAGGGGATTTGAAAGAGAAATAAATACAGACCTTACAAATCAGCTGACTTTGCAACTTTCTAGAGGAAAAAAACAGTTATTGTGGTAGGAGGTCAAATCAAGGCTGACATCCCAGCCAGAAAGGGGACAAGGTCAGTGGGATGAGAGGAGAAAGAGGGAGTAAACAGAGAAAGACACAAGGTTAATTAGGAAGGATAAAACAAAAGCATTTAGTTTGATAGAGTGAAAGAGAAGAAACTGGTAAACAGATCATGGAATGGAACATCAGACAAGGGAAAGGACATTTGCAATTTTACCTGTAAAACTGAAGTGTAAGATAATTATTCCAACTTCTGGTTTAGTCATTTAAGAAAAATTTTTTTCCCGGGTTGTTCCAGAGTTTGCACTACCCTTTTAATGTTCAGGGTGACCAGAGATTTCCATTCCCTCTAGACTTTTAAATATGCTTTTCTAGTCACAGGAACAAGAGAAGTTTACGGAGCCTTAGCAGGTATCACTGACACAGGGGCACAGAAGCAGAGGTTATTTGTGCCAATACAGGTCTCTATGTGGCTGATACTGAGCTTCATGGCCACGTCCTTCAGTGCCTCGGCAGTGCTTCTTTCAAAACACATGAACAGAGTGAAGTACAAATTTTGGAAAGTCATGATAATTTCAAATTTTTTACTCATACAACTTGCATGACATTGTTTAGATTGTGTGGACCTCCTTTATGTTCCTGCACAAGATGTACATTCTTACTTGGGAAACAACTGATAAGCTTTGAAACCATATGTATTTCACAATGCTTACAAAATCCACACAAAATGGACATCTTATAATGCCCAAATACACCAATTTAAAGTTGATGGAGGAATTGTCCAGGATGTAGAATATCACAACAAGGTTTTGTACAAAGTAATTTTTTTAAATGAACCTTTTGGGTTTTGTTTTAAGTCTTTGAAAATAGGATTTGATGCTGATCTGCTAAAAGGCTTTATCCAGCAGTACTGCTGGCACTAAGTCACAGGGTAAACACAGCCTGGCAGTACAAGTCACAATGGACCACAGCTTGAAAATTACTGGTCTAGCAGCCCTGGAGTGGGAGCCCTCAGAGCTCTGCCTTTGAATCTTTCTATTTCATTTCTGAATTTCATCACAAATGGTATAAAACTCAGCATTTCTGCTTTTTGCTTTTGCCTGTGTAAAGGGAAAAGTGCAAGCACAGAAATACATTGCCTTCCCCCCCACACCCCCCAAACCCATAAAGTCTTTATTCAGATGCTCATCAACCTAATTTTCCTTCCTTCTCCTCTCTGCTCATGGGCTTTCAGCTCTCCTTTGCCATATCCCCCTGCTTCTGTTAGCACTGCTCCTTTGTGTCTCATGTTGTTTCTCTTCTCAGCATGGCCTGCTGATGGGCCGTCGTGCTGAGCAGAGGGACTGGAGCAAGCAAGAGCCCTGACAGCAGTGGAAGGATGCTGTGCCTCCATTCAATGCCACGCTTCTGCTCACTGATTATCAAGCGGTGCTGGACCCTGCTGAGCCACTTCAGCTTGGTGTGACAGCATATCAGCAGGGTAAGAAGGGAGCCCCAAGCCCTGGAGCACGTAGATTCAGCAAAGCATCCCACAGCAAACATGGGCTTTCTTTCCTTCTGGCCAGTGGGGACTCAATTTCACTTGTGTCTGTCCAGTGAGACCCTTTTGCGGTGATGTGTCTGTATTGCATTACTTGTCCACATAGTAGCACACAAGAGAAGGGACTAGGGGTTTGATCTCCTGCATTAGTTCCTTGGATGGTATCCAAAACACATCTGCTCAGGCTCTTGGTTGTGAACATCAGCCTGCAGCAAGCATGCCCTGTTCTGCTGTAGACTGGAGCATTTCAGTGTCCTTTTGGGTGCTGCACCAGCTGCTGTGTCTCTGCTGGGAGACACTGGCTTGTTAAGATGCTGAAACTTTGCTTACATTTGGCTGTAGCTCTCCAGCCTCATAGAAGATGGTAGTTTGCATTGCCTATTTCCATGAGTAGTTTGCAGCCACTAAGATGGCATTTGCCATGAGTCTGGCTTTACTGTGCCACCACAGTCACCTCCAAAGTGTAAGCTCTTTGTTGGACTTTCAGTCACTCTGATAATTTGTATCCCATTTGTATGACACTTCAACATCTTCATTTTTACTTGGGTTTATGTTACATTTATATTCCCTCTCAAAATTCAGAAGCAAGTGAGTTTTAGCCTATTGGGACAGAATTTTCCTTTGATGTTTTGGGGTGTTATTATTATTTTCCTGTAAAGGAATCAATTTGTTGCAGTTTTTTGCTTATGTTTGTTGATCTTTGCATGTTAACTGCCAGGCAGATAGACATAGTTCTGTCCCACAGCTGATGATGCTGCAAACCTTGTCCTCAACTTGTCAGCATACTACTGCAACACTTTAAATTCCATGCTGGTCAGAATAACTGTTTGGATTATAAACTATTAAATAGTTTCCTACTTTTATTTTCTTTGCATAGTATGTTGTACACTTTTATAGATAGCGTCAAACTCCCCGAAACTTTTATTGAGAGACATGTCCTTAGTCCCTGCCTCATATCCACTATGTTTGCTTTTGATGTGATTTGTTCAAAACTTTTTTCCAGGAAGTCCATCTTTTGAGATGTGGGCATCTCCAAAATCTGGTTCACAGAAATAGTAGAAAAGTAAGATCAGTGGTACTGAATGGACATTTTGTCTTTGAATTAGTCAATGGAATTGTTAAGCCTCCAGGTCTTCCAAAGGTTTAGGAGAACTATGACAGAAATGTAAAAACAGTACCAAGATAAAATTGCAGAGTCTCTTTTCATGCATGATAACTTCCTATTTCACCACAGAATCTGTTATACTGGCTTTCAAAGACCTGTCATAATTTCCAATCCAAATCTAATCCAGTACAGTTTTCTTAAATTTTTGGCCAGGCATATTAGACCATTTGAAATACAAAAGTTTTGTCTCTTATTCTCACCTCGAGTAATAATACTGCTTGTTTTAATGGATTCTTTTTGTGGCTGTTGAGATGCCATTTTTATGTACAGATGATTCTGCGGAACATTTTGTTGGTGCAACTGGGAACTCCTGGCTTGTGTTCAGGTAATCCGCTCACAGCCACACTGGCTGAAGGAGATCTGATGCTGCAAGGGTTGAAGAGTCAGGTGTGCCCAGCCGTGCCAAAGAGTGAGTGGGACAGGAGTCGTTAGTGATGAAGAAGAATAAAGGGACTTGGTTGGCAGTCAAGCTTCAGTGCTTTTGAATTGATTGGACTCTGCAAGGTGCCAGCTCAGGGATAACAATACCTGAGAGGAGATGCCACTCCATGAGTGTGCACTTCTCTTTCCAGGCACAATAATACAATTTCCTTCTGGGGACAAATGCAAGTGCCTCTGAGAGCAATGAAGAGCTCTTGTTTGCTCTTGATGATCCTGGTCAGGGTGGGATTTCCAGAGCAGAGGGTTTCTGCAACCTCCCTTGTGTTCTCAGGAGAAGCCATCTATCCTTCTCCTGACTCCTATTTTTCCAGCAGTCATTTTTAAAGAATCCTGAAATAAAAATACATGTATTTGTCCATTTATGTTCCTGTATGAATTTCTGAATATCTTGATTTATGTGTGTGGCTTTTTGGGAATTTGGGCATTAACATCGGTTCTTTCTATGCTTGGCCTGAAAGATCCCGTGTGTGTAGGTACCATTTGAACTTATACCCCAAAATCAGCTTCATTTTTGCACTCTCTCCAAGTGTGCCAGTGGCTCTTATTCACATGCAAAAGCCCCACATGTAAGAGTGTTGAGCCAAAACCAAGTACCACTGCGATTTGGACTTCAGGTGTATCCGCTGGTATGTACTGTAATTACTTCATAAGTTCTTATCTCGGTAACTTTATTCATACTTACCTCGGCATCTTGTCTGCTATGGGTTTTGGGCTGGAAAATACTCTGTTGGAGGTTCTTCCATCAGATTCAGCATTATCACATGAATTTTTGTGGACTTTAACAATTTTTTCAGTTATAAGATTTTCCTTATGATGATATGATATTCTGATGTTGAATTTCTGTGGTGATTCCTTTATACATGTCCTGGAAGAGTTTCTTTCCTTTTCAGTATTACTGCATTTTGTTTCTATTTGTTTGGTTTAACTTTTTCTTTTTTCTTTTTTTTTTCTTTCTAGCACTACAAGTAGAAAATAGTGTCTATCTTATCTTCAGCTTGTGCTAATTTTTTATTTCCCATGCTGTGACTCTCTTTCTGCTAGAGCACTGATTTGTCATGGTAAATTATACATAGCTCAGTGTCATGTGGATTTCTGTGCTTTAAGTTGCAGAGATCCTTCACTATTTTCCTTAGAGTCTAGCACCTTTCATCAAACACTTTTTTTTCTTTTGCAGCTAAAAAAAAAAAATAATAAAAAAATAAGGTAAATAACCTTCTGCTTTTTCCTTAGCTACTTTGTTCCAGACCCTATGGAAGTTTAGTAGCACCATCTATGCAAACTACTGTTTATCCAAAGTGTGTGCTGAGAAATACCACAAATCAGTTCTCAATGAGAAGTGGGAATTTGAGAAGCACTGTGATGTTCTCCTTCTGACTCTTCCCCCTGGCCATCAGTTACTCTCTGAGGGTTTTGTGGTGTGATTATTCTTATTGGGTATGATTTATTTTGTCTCTGGGCTGATGAGCTGTGGACTGCTTGGATGTCTTGATGTCACTAAAGCCTGATGTGGTGGGACAGAGCTGTTCATAGGGCGACTCTTTGCTGAGTTACAAGAGCTCTGCTTGTACCACACTCTGTAACAGAAGCCATGCTGTGTTGAGCAAGTGTGGAAAGAATTCTCTTGCTCCCATTCAGATGGAATTGAGTGAGGGGAAATTTGCTGTCGGAAAAGGATAGATAATGCAGGAAATCATCTTGGTCTCTTTTTCCCTCAGCATGTGGAAAATGTCTTTCTTTTGTAGGTAAGCCATCCTTTTGCCAGGCCAAGGGAGGAACCAAGGCAATGTTTGCTGGAGGGAGGCTCATAAAGAGCATTATGGTAGCCCTGGTGATACTGGAGTGGCTCTGGGTATAATCTCATCAGTTGTTTTAGGCATTACTTCTTGAGCCCTTGCTGCTGCAAGGGGGAGACAGGCTCCTTTCCTGCCCTATCTGCAAACTTGGGGAGGCAAAGGGGATGGGCAATGGGAGGCTGTGTCCATTTCAAAAGAGATGAATTTCCACCCCCAGGAAAACCTGAGTTGCTGAAGAGCAAAGTGATATTTCTGCTGAGCTGTATCAGCCCTTCACACCTTCATTCATCCGCCTCCTGACTGCAAAAGCTGAAGCCAGTTCAAGGACTATTTTATACAAGGAATAATTGCACAGGTGAGCTGAAGAAAACAATTTTTTTTGTGGACTTTCTAGCTCCAAATTGTAACGAAGCCGTTCTTGCAGTGACAGAGCACGGAGCAGTAAATAGTATGTGCATCTCTCTAGTTTAGCACAGTAGGACAAAACATGAAGTAGGAGCTGCATATTGAAAAGCTGCAGCCCCGTGACAAAAAGTCTCCTGATTGCTTTGAGGGCATAAGCTTTGGTCTTAACTCTCAGAAGGGGGTGCTATTACCTCATCTGATTTCTTTGTATTTTATAAGTATATCTATATAGCTTGCATGCATATGTATGTATTTGTAAACATACTGAAGTTTTAACAGCAGGCTAAAACATTTCTTTCCCTTTGTCCATTGCATCAGTTCAAGTTTTTTTGAAACAATGATAACAAAGTTGCTGCCTTTTCTTTGTTTTAATGACTTGCTAGTGCAGTATAGAAAAAAATAGATTGAATTTCCAGCGATACGGTCTTCTCTTGAAAAGAATGGAAATCCTTGAAGAAGGAAAACCAGAGGAACAAAAGGAAGAAAACGTGCAAGAAAAGTGTTGTCTTTATTTCATAATTTATAGGACTTAAAAAAATTTACTGTTTTGTGCAAGAAGTGAAAACAACACATGCATACTAAGTGTGTATGAGAAATACTGTGTCAAAACCAATGTATTTCACTATGCAAAACTGTTATGGTTTAGATTATGAAATCAGATAATTAAAAAGTCAGGATATTGTTGCAATATTTCCCCTATTTTTAACTCATGAAATTCATTGACTGAATGTTAAAACAGACCTGTTAATTTCCTAAGTTATTTGAACATTTATTTATTTAATCTGCCTCTCTAAATTAAAAAAAACAATAGTTGCACACATCCATCTTGGACACTCTGCTAATGAATGTGACTGGCTTTCTTTCTTTTCCTCGCACCTGCCTGCCACTGCTAACACTTTAGAGACATGTCACAGCTCTTCCCCACCAAAGCCCTGCTTTGGAAAATGCTACCTGTATCTGAAGCCTCTCTCTCTTCACTGGAAAGGAGGAGCTCACTCAATATCACGGACTGGGCACAACAAGCAGTCAAAGGTGTGCAAGCCAAGGATGCTGCAAATTTTCCCCAGCATTCCTGGCAGATACTGGGACAAAAAGGCCATGCTCCCTGGTATTCATGACCATCCAAGAGGGAAGCTGACACTAGTTTATAGTCCCCAGCTGCACCTTTGGCAAACAGCCTTGCTCTCATGCCACTGGTTTGCAAGGCTTTGAACTCTTATATGATTAGGTCACAATCCTGACTTAGAGGCCAAAATATGGCCTTAGCATTAACTGATAATAATTAAAGGCCATGCCCTACAGCACTGCAATTAGCAGCAGGATTTCTGTTTATTTGGGATTATGGCCATAACCATGTTCTGGGTTTAATGGGTGTACACTGGTCCTCCTAATCATTCCACAGTGTGGAGCATCACTTCCCACAGGTGCCTACAATCCAGACTTCCTGCAAAAACCAACTGCTAGTTGGCGCTTTGAAAGAGGAATTTACAAGATGGTTCCTATTTCACATAGGGACCTTTTGCAGATATTTGGCTAGTGCCTTTGAAATATTGTAAAAACAAAAAGGCTCAGTGTCCTCTCCTTCTAGGTTTCTTCTGCCTTGTTGTCTCCATTGTGGTAATTGAATGGAAATTATTACATAGAGAAGGATGTGAAGATAGTGTTAAAATTACATCAAGACAATAAACTTGCTTATTATTCCTCACTTATCTAGAGATCACAGTTAGAGTATGGATGCAGAAGAAATTGAATGTGAAACTTCAGAAAAACAGTAGCAGCTCCTTGGAAATATTTTCCAAATCCTAGATTTGTAGGTTTGTGAATTGTTTCTTCTCAACCAGGGAAAATATCACAGTCTTAGATATCTGCTTTAAAGTGAGATGAAGTGCCTCTGGATATGCACATTTCCTTTCAATATGACATAAAGAACCCTAATTTTAGTTCTAGACAGATGAATTTCAAATGCTAAAACAGATGAATTCTACTGCATCCAAGACTCCTGTGAAGACAGTCTGGCAAGTTTGGCAAGTCTCTGGAAAAGTGTCTTGGTCTGGTCCCAGAGAACTGGATAGCATGACATTGACCATTCCGTATCTTCATGTCTAGGATGTCTTTGGGACTCTGGCCATTACTAAAAATGCACAGGATGAACACAAAATTACCTTCTGTAAGGATGGAGGGTCTAGAGAGAGTCAAAGGTTGGTTTCACTTCACAACCTCCTTGAATTTTTCCCTGTGGAAGAAGTGAGGTTTTAAGGCTGTTGTGCATTCAGAATGGTAGCAGAAAGATTGACAGGGAATAAGAGAAACTGTTCAGTTTGATAGATTTATTTTCTTTTACTGTGTGTATATATATCTATACTTCAAAAAACAGTGACTCTATTTTTAATGTCTAACAACTTAAAAGATCATCCTGTGACAATCTTATATAGAATAGTCTACTATGAAGACTTTTGTGATTAGTTCTAGACAACAATGACCTTGTTTGCACTTTGTATTTGTTAGCAACTTCTAAATATAGAATTTTAAACCCTTCAGTATAGTTTTAGAAATTTTCTGGTTTGTTGTCTGAAAGAATCCTTCCATCTTGCATAACTGTAAACAGTCATCCATGGGAAGGGGTTTAGTGCTGTATGTGCTGGAGGTTGCAAGCCTCTCTGGGCCCTGATGCCTGGATGGTCATCATCCTTGGACCATGGCATGTGTGCTCCCCTGCCTTGTGCTTTGTGCTATGCTGTGAAGACTCATGCTCTGTCCTCATGTCCAAGGTATAACACTTGCTCCTGCCACACAGGAGCTGGGTGAAGCTAAGCCCTGCTCTTATCCTGCAGAGGACACAGGAGAGAAAAGCCCCAGGAATATTGGGCCAGGCCATGCCTCTTGAAGTGCAGACTCCTGGAGTGTTTCTTACTGGGGAGTAGTGCATTCTACACTTGTCTGGTCAAAAAAACATGTGGTCCAGTCACTGATGTGGGTATGAATGGCAACCTTCTCCTCTTTGGATATCAAGGTACTAATAAGCAGGTTAAGATGAGACTTTATGCTGGTAAGATATAGTCAATTTATAAAGAGGATATGACAAAATCAATGTGAAGCAGAATGTACAATCTTCTCTCTTTTGGTAATGTCAGCAGAGTACACAGTAGGTGCTCAACTTGCACACCTCATCACTGACAGCATTGAAGGATACAGGAACAAAACCTTACTGCAGGCTCTAACTGCGTAGGAGGTGTCAGGAAAAGTAGGTGAATCCATGTTAGAAAGGACTGATACAATCCTCATAGGTACCTGAGTGCCTTCTTTCTGCTTTTGTCACTTCTTATAGCCGTGCTATAGTCTTGGGCATAACCATGTTGGTGTTCTGCTGCAGGCCACACAATTCAATGCATAAACCTGGCACAGCATCTGTTTTCTGCTCCACCACTTATTTGTACTTCTCTTCTTGGCTTCAGCTGCAACTCACATTGTTGTATGTATGTATCACATATCAGATGGGAGAATCAGACCCTTCATGTCTGATGCTTCTTTACTGCAAGGCTGAGCTCTTCAGTATCATCTGATAAGATTGTGCTATGAAGCAGCCCATGAAACATAATGTAAAGTGATTTCAGATACCTTATAACATTTACCAGCACATAAATAGTTAGCTGCCTTTGGAAATCTTAAGCTACAGACAATGGGAGATGGTAACCTCTTGTGCACAGGATTTAAAACTATAGGATCATTGACCTTGAATCGTGCATGTAGCCTGGGAAATCTAGAGTTAAGCAGCTTGCAAAGCCATAAAAGCCAGCCACCAGTCTGAAGAATAGAAGCCTTCTTCAAGTTTTCCTGCCTATATTCAGTGTTGTTTCAATCAAAGTACAGGTAGCACTTGAAGAATGACAGATCTTGTGAGCTTTACATACCAGTAAAATGAGATTGTGCTTCATGACCCTCCCGCATTTGACTTTTACATTAGAGAATATGATTCAGGAGTTCATTCGTAAATCCACAAAAATATAAATGAAAATATTTTTATTTTAATTTCTGGTACCTTGTTAATTGCACATTGTAACTGACTCACAGGAAAGAAAGAATCATAATGAAGAAAATCAGAAATAGAAAGGGACTCAACAATCTTAATGTGTATCAGTACTGAAAAAAATTACAAAAAATATAATGAAAAACATAGGAAACTATATTTTTCTTCCTAGTTTTATTCTTATAATATCATCACATTTTAAAAATGAACTATAGCTTTTTGCAGTGATAGGCGACAGGTCAGAAAAGCGTTTCAGAATAATTTTACACCTTTTAACCTTAAAAAATACTTTGCTGACAATTGAGAAAGGGCCTTAAAAGAAGCGCTGATAGGCATTCTCACAGCAGGGTTGCCATGTCCCATCACATAGCAGAGGGTTTCTGCATAATGTATCCTGTAATAAGAAGTGTACTGCAAATCACCGGGCTTGAGTAGCAGTTTTGAGAAAGTAATCCTTGGCATGAACTGCTATTAGTGATGACACTGAAAGTTTGTTACGTAAAACTCTTCAGAAGACACAAAGAAGGTAAACTGTTTAAAATTTTGATTCGAGCCTTGAAAGAACTACTTTGTCATAGAAATTTGTCTGCATTTAAATATATATTTAGTGTTCTGTGGTTTTTCATTTTTGCTTATGCTTGGACAGACTCGTTAAATGGAAACTGCAGAGTTTTGTTAAATGAATGCCACTTTTCTCTCATTCCGTGCCACAAATGGTAATTGTTCCAAAAGTTTCTTAACAATTACTGGTGTTAATTATGAATGCTAATACAGTCAGTGATGACTGAGAGCCCCTGTGTTGCAAACCCTTTATAAATGAAGTAAAAACTAAAAGAAAATTAAAAAGAAAATTCTGGTATAACAAAGACTAAATCAGTCCATCAAAGCACAGCAAGCTATATTCATGTTTTAATGGTTAGACTAATCAAAATGGGATATGAATCTACAAGAAACCTTCTTGTTGAAATTAATTTTGTATTTGTCTGGAAATGTAAATAAAAGAAAACGTGAAGGGGCCATTTCCAGGCAAGTTCTTTTCAGTGTTAATGATGCAAATCAGTGAAGTTTCTCAGTCCCTGGGGAATCTTTTTGTCTTTCTCATTTCCATAAGAATGATTTTTAGGTGATTAAAATAAAAATCTAATGGAAATAAAAATTCTTTATACTTTCCTCACAATACAGTTTAGTAGATATCTGAAAAAAACAGAGCTGGAATTGACTTTGCTGCCATAATAAACCTTCCTAGGAGACTATTGGTCACAAAATGTTTTTGTATTTCTAATGGAGACATTCGTGGTTGTCCTTAGAAGTATTTGATAGAAGTTGCAGTCATCTGAAAGCATGATGTTTCAATGTATCTCCAGAATTTTCTCAGCAGCTAGTAATGGGGAATGAAATGTTTCATTGTGTTGTTTTCTAAGTGAGCAGTATGAGAAATGGGCATAGATGTAATAATTAAAATTTGGCTTTCCATGTTTTTGGCAAATAGTTTTTTTCAGAGCTAGATTCTCCTTCAATATCGAGGACTCGACTGACAGTGGAATACTGGAGGAGTACTGATAATTTTAAATTACTTTTAATCCAGTCCTTCCTCCAGAAAGAAACTACTTGAGTGACTCAATAAAAGGCTGCTATTAAACTATGGATTTTCTATAAGCTCAAAGACAGGATACACCCCAAAGCTGTTCAGGATTGGCTTTACTTTCCCTCTTTTTCCAGGGAACAGAAAACGGAAAAAAATGGAGATTAACATATTCTATGTTAAGCCCACATCGAGCACAGACAACACATCTCTCCTTGCCGCACCAGTGCGTCGGGGAAGGACTAAAAGATTCCCTCCCATTGTAACCCACCCTGCACAGACAGAGAATAGCAATGTCACAGACTGTCCTCGCACACACTCCCATGCACACGTGTGAGCTCATAAACGTGTGCATGTGCACACCTTCTCCTTGTTCAACGGGAAGACATGGTAGTCTACAGAAGACATGGAAGAGCACTGGCCCTGCCAGCGTTTCTCAGCATGCAGCATAAGTCACGCCCATGCTGGCAGGAGAGGGCAGGACGCAGCACTAACCATGGAGGGAGCTCAGAGCAGGAGCTGCTGCTGGGTTGCAGATGACATGAGAGGGAGGATGTTTTCCACACAGTGGTCACCAAAAGGTCCCCATCCTCCGTGTTCACTAGCTGCTGTAAATTGCCCAGGCCCAAGCAAAGCAGCAAAGTAATCTCTGGCGCACACACAGTCATGGTCTCCAGGGAGAGCAGAGCAGGGGCACAGGAGAGAAGCTGTTCTGACACAGGCGGAGAGCCCCACTGTTGCTCTCTGTGGATTCAGGGCTGCACAAGGAGGCTGTAGGAAGGAGGCACAACAGGGAACCAAGCCTCTGTGCTAACCCCAACCCATGCACTCTTGTAGGTTTGCCCTCAGTGAATTGGGAGGTGCAGCTCTTCAGGAGATTCACATAGAAATGGAGTTGGAGATTACTGTGGTTTGGGACTGGATTGCTTCCCTCTGGGTCTCCTCTTCAGTGGCCAATGAGCCACCAAGGAGACTCAAGTTGTTTCCAGGGCTGCTTGGGTCCAGGGTTTGGGTTATGGAGGAAAGAACAGAACTCTCAGGCTGGATATGGGATCAGATGGGACAAGAAACAACTGTTCAGGGAAAATGCATCGATGTCTGAGGCCTCTGTGACACTGGGAGGTGATTTCCTCCTTAATCCCTCTCCACAGCTCCTGACTGACGACTTCCACCCCTGCCACAGGCTTCCCCAGCCCTGAACTGAACCTCCCCCAGCTCCAAAGGGGGAGACTTGTCAAATGTTCCTGACTGTAGTGAAGTCCGAGGATGCTCAAGCTCCACTATTCAACAGATATTAGTTAAGGGCCCCAAAACCTGAGATGGCATCTGAAATCTCAAACCAAACCAAACCAAAATCAATTCTTTATAATTCTTTTTAATCAACAGCACTTGTAAGTACATTTCAACATCGACTTATTGTTTGCTATCTGATATTAGCATTACAAAGATGGCTGTCTCCAAGTTGTTCTCCAGACTGAAGACACATAATTTCTTGTTTCCATAGCATGGAAAGAATCTGAGACCAGGCTTAAAGAAGAAATACAATATACCTGATGAAATCATGGCTTGTGACAACAATACCTGACCATAAGTTTAATGCCGTCCTTCCTCCTTCTATTTGGGTTAGGGGAAGAACAAATTCCAGGAAAGCTCTCTGAAGCCTTTAAGGGAAGACACTCCTTCCTATCCTTCCCTCCTCCGGACAGCAGGGTCCTGAGCCTTATGCCATGCCTCTAAATCCCCACATAGCATGTGGGAGACCCCAAAACAGCCCACACTGCCTGACATAACCAGCAAGGAGAGAGAAAGGATAGGAGTGACGTAATCCTCAAGGCACCTTCCCCTGACCACCTGGGAGTCAGCCCTGCCTGCCTGTGCACACTCCCTTGCTCACCTTCCTCGTCGTGGGAGGCTAAAACGCGTCTTCTAAAAAAAATAAATAGAACACAATTTTAAATGTAGAAATGTAGGGCACAACCAGCACTTTATATAATCCTTTACAGATATCTACTGTCCAGTGCATTTGCCCAGAGTTTAGGAGGCTCTGGCCCCACCCCTGCCTGGAAGGACATTTTCTCCCATTCCCAGGGTGTGCTTACTGCCTGGCTAGGAGCTTGCTTGCTGGAGCGTTGCCACAGGGCATCCAGTCGTTTGCTTTCAGTGGCATGCCAGAAAGAAGGAACATGACCCTGCAGCCTAGGGGACTGAGTGTGGATAGCTGGGATTTACTTATGTTTCAAGAAAAGATCTGAGAGGTAAAATCAGCCTTGCCCTCACCATTCCTGCTGAGCACATACAATTATAGAGAGGTTGAGTATCCCTTCAGGAAGAGTGAGACATGAGTTTGATTTGTCTCAGACAGAGGAAAGATTGCACCTAAATCCCCCATTTTTCAAGGAACTGTGGATACAGATGCTACATTCTGAAAAGATCTCGATCTGGCACACCAGGTAGGCAACTTACTCAGCTTGCTAAGACCTTTGCTGGATGCAGTCTGAACTCTTCCCCCAAAATGACCTGGGCTTGGAAGGCATTATACAGAAGGGGATTTAATTGGAAACTTGTGAGCATCCCATTTGGTCCAGGCCCCACTGTGCCCTGGTATACTCCTCACATGCCATGTTGCTAAGTGACACTTTGCAATGTGCATCCTGCAGCCTTCCCTCGCCGCTAAGTTACAACTCCAATGCACTGTTCCCTTTGTCTTCAAAATGTAGCATCATGCATTGCAATCTTGGAGATGCCAGGTGGGGATGAGCCTGTTCTGGGAAAAAGGTCCAGCAGACCTGAGAAAGTGTAACTGGCCACCACAAAGCTGACACAAACTGGTGTGGAATTGCTGTCAGCTCATCTAGTCAGAAACCTGTTTCAGCCCATGCCATCTGCACACTTCACTGCCTGCTTCCAGCTGCTGCCTGCTGCTGCTCGGGGCTGGAGACAGGACTGCTGCTCCTGAAGTCCTCTGAGCTGTTTCTTTCCCATGGCAATGACTACATGCACTGTCCTGAGATGTGGAGCAGGCTGGGGTGAGCTTTCCAGTCAGATGCATATTGTGCGAGCACGCATTGCTCAAGAGATGAGGAGGCTTATGGTGTCTGCCCTGTCTGTTCCCTGGACCATCAATTAATTTATTTGTGCTAGTTTTATGGAAAATATCCCTGCATCTTTAAGAGTCTCTTTGGCTAGTAAGACACAGAAATGACAAAATGAAGTCCTATAAGAAAACAGAGCTGACTGTAACACATTTCTTCCCTTACCCTCTTCTCCAAGACTGGATCAAGAATTGTCTCATATGAATTTCAGGAGTATCTGCAAAGTAAGTTAATGGAGTGGCTGTTTTCCAGACTACTCCACTTGGAGCAGTAAAGCAAGTAAGCTGGCATCTTGTAGATGAAAGCAGGAGAATCCTGAAAACACTAATGTTTCCCTGTGGGTAGACAGCCTTCATGCAGCAATCACAATTTTGAATTCAGGCATCTTAAAATGCCTTTATGGTGTTTCAGGGACCTAAATTCCACCTGAGTCTATTGGGGTATGAATAGGAGCCTCCTGAGGAGAACTTCAAGGCACAGAGATAGTGAATTCTCACCAGACTTTATAATTGTAATCTCAAGAATGAAATATCTCACCCAGTGATATTGTTTCTAGTGATCTGCTTATGGAGTTCTAGGGAAGATCCTATATATATTTTCTGGGACCATCCTTTCTAGCTAGGTCCTGCATGCATGTTATATCCCCAAGACAAGTGATATGAGCTGGGATAAGTCTGCTGGCAAGTCCAGTAGGATAGCTTTAGTGTCAGAAACGTGTGTTCAGAAGTGTGAACTTTCTTCACCAACAAAGTAAATCAGTCAGGATAAAGCATCCTATCATAATTAATTAATTAGCACAGTAATTGGGAAGAACTAGGAAAAGTCTAGCTACTTATCCTAGAAGATAGGCCGAAGGCAACACTAAGTTTACATTTCAGTTAAGGGCAAAATATATCCCAGAGAACATGAACAGGAAGACCAATTTGTCTCACATTTGCAGAATGATGGAGCTCTGTTGCTGTCCCTCTGCTCTCAGGTATTCCCCAAAAGAGGAATTCTTAAGAGGAAGCTCCTGTTATTTGTGTTTGTCTCCAGTGTTGCCTTACCACAGTTTTTCATGGAGGAGACTGGAAATGTATCACACATTTGCAATGGTTGTAATGACCAATTTTGATGCACTCCTCGAGGCAAAATGTAGACATTGAACAAGATGTGTTTGTAGTAGGGATGGTTTTGTTTTAGAAATCCAGATTTAAAAAGCCAAAGAAATCTTTCTGTATCATTGAACACATTGCATTTTTGTTTTTTTGTCATGGAGAGCAGCACCTCAAACCCCGGAGCCCAACGCCTAGAAAATCCACCTGTCTCCCAGTCTTAAAACCCACACTTGCCTCAGGTCCACAGCTTCTGAAAAAGTTGTCCTGGGAAAGATGCCTCCCTCCTCTCCTCCTCCTCCTCCTCCTCCTCCTCCCACCCTGCAGCAGGACCCATTGTCCGCTGTCGGCAAGGCATAAAGGAGTTAACGAAGGAGCCGGCGAGGAGGTATGACGGGGTGATGTCAGAATATTTCCAGGGAAAGAATGTGTCGGGGGGCGCTGGCCGGGCGCAGGGGCTGGGGCTGGCGGCCCCCGGCCCCACCCCGACATTCTTCTTGTCCGGTTCCCACAGGCGGAGAGTGGCACGGGGGGTCAGAGTGGACGAGCACAAAGGGAGACCCCCTGCTGCCGGGGCCATCGTGCTGGGCTGTCACCGCTACTAATTCATGACTTCACCTTTAATCTCACTGATCCATTATAGGTTAAAAAGAGACCCATTTTACAGCTGACAAGATTGAAGGGAGCGCAACCCAGGAACTCGGGGAGAGTGGGGGGTAGGTAGCGGGGAGAAAAAAAAAATAAGGGAGGGGGAGAGGGAAATAACCCCCGCTGAAGTTTGTGTAATTGGGAGCCATCTGCTAAAAATAGATTTTGTGGTTTTTGTTTGTCCCGTCCCTTCACTACCACGATATCTATTTTAAGAGGTAAGGTGATAACTGCAGCTGATGCAGAATTTTAGCACACAAGGTCAGAGCAAAAAGGAATAAGGAGGAGAGGGGGGACGGGAAAAGAAAAGGAGTAAGATTTTAGGAGCAGGGCTGCACAGTGGAAAGGATGGGAAGCATTCAAATAGCTTAGTGATGCTTTAGAGCATGCTTGGTGAGGTCATCATGGGGAAACGACTTAAGAAATTTATGAAATGCTGATGTCAAGGGTAAGCTGATCAAATCCACATTGATTCAACAGAGTAATAAATATAGGTGTGTGGCGCTTACAGCATGTTATAATGACACAAGTACTTCATGAATTCTCTGAAATCATTAGACCTCCTGTGCTGTGAGCTGTAGATGAAGTCTCCACATGTAATTTCACTATCTGTTTTCGTTAGTAGGGTAATCACTTTCAATTTGTCCTTTAACAAAGATTTTTATGTTGTTAGTTTGAGGCAACTAAAGTGAATATTCTCAGTGAACTTCAGAAAGTAAGCAAATAGGAAAGAAAAAAGTGGAGTCTCTGAAAAAAACCCAAACAGAGTGGTGATAATTTGCCATAGACCTGTGAAAATACTTATCTTTTTGGCATATAGCAAAGAATTCAACATTCTTGCATTTCCTGGTTTCTCCTACCAGTGAGAATGCTGTAGGTACCTGTGTGCAATGCTAATTCACAGTATCAGTCCTGAAGTTTTCTGCTTTCTGTCTGCTCTTTGACAAAAACTTGTCATTCCAGAAGCAGTTTTAATAAGTTCACCAAACTAGTCCTATCCCTGCCACTGACCCGATTGTATCAGGGAGCATTGAAGCTAAAAAGGAGTTTGTTTTCTGGATTCTCCCTGGTTTTTGCCTTGGAACCACTGGAGCTTTATCTCATAAGATTTTGCAATGTATGTATGTAGGTTCACACTGCCAGGAGTGCAGAGCTTTTGCATCTGCTACAACACTCCTTTCCTTCCTTTCTCCCCTCGCAGCAAAGGAACTCTGGGAGTCATTGGCATTGTTATTTCACGGATGTTCCACTGCCAAGAGGTGAGGAAGGAGAGTGGGGAGGGTTATGAGGATGCAAAGAAATTTGCAATGATTTTTGGGTTTCTGGGATTCATGGACAGAGTCTGTGAAGGAGATCAGTTGCCAGTGTCTTTTGTGGGAAGGTATAAGAGGCAATGGGGACCTTTCGTGTGAGGGACTCTGTCAGATAAAGTCAGTGATGAAAGTCCTATTGAGAAGAGCCTCAGATCAAATCAAAACCTGTTTTCCTAAGAGTGTCATTGCCTGCAAATGGGGGCAGACTGAGATCCGTAACTGGCCAGCGCTTTGGACACATTTTGCTTACTTTAGTCACACAAAATGACGTATTGATGCAAGTTTCCAGGATCCAAACAGGCAGCTCTTTCATAGGCAAAAGCCCTAATGAAGTCACTGGCATGCAGCCTTGCTGGCCTAAGGCCTGCCGGCTATTTCCCTAGTCAATACACCGGACCTAATCTTCTACCCCTTGAGCATCAAACTCCATGTGTATTTTCTGCAAGCATTTGTTCTCTTGCTGCAAAAGTGGAAGATTTGTGTGCTGCAGAGTGCAGTGTCAGTGAGCAGCTGCTTCTCCTTCAGCATGAGCTGTTCAGTATATAGACCTCATTCGCTGCTGGTTGGACAAAACCACACGGCAAAGCTGAGGCACGGAACAGCGAGGACCTGCCAAATGCAAATCTCCTGTTTTAATTTGTAAGGGTTCAAAACCAACCAAACAAAAATATTAAAGATAAAATAATTAAATGGCTTCAACAAATATTAAGAAAATATGTATTTTTACCTGGTCATCTTATGACTACTTCTAATTTAGTGTAGCACCTTAATTTCTCTGGTTAAGTCTAACGCAATCAGTGGAGCTGTCTTAACAATGAGATAGAGTTACCTTTCAGAATGGATTTCATTAGCTCTTTGTAAGCTTAGTCCTTCTGGCTTCTGATCAGCCACCTGAATTTATCTCTCCCGTTTCTGAGGGTGTAGGAAATGCAGATTAGAATAGCAGGTTCATAGATCACCTTGGTTCCCAAGTGTTATCAAACAGTAAGTTAAAATTATAAAAATCATATGGATGTTTCCAGGGAACACTTTGTTTCAGGCAAGGAATTTGTGTTTGTTCTTTCTTTCTGTAATTTTTGATTAGTGTTTCTCATGAGCAAATGTTACAACGCAATGCCCATGTAACAAGATGAAAAGCATATTTTAGAGCTGAAAAATTACCATCTCCTCCACACTTCTCAGAAACTGATAGAATGAATAAAATCCTTCTCAGATAAAATGGTTTTTTTTCTATAGGTTTTGTACATCTTCTGCAATGCACCTGTAGGCAGGTGTCCAGAAGGCGCCAAGAAAGCAACTTCTGTGTATATTGACTGGGTTAGGGATGAGCTGCTGAGCCAGATAGCAATGACTTAGTCTGGAAGTAGAAGAAGAGTGAATGGAAGTGATACAGACTACTGAGTCCTCCCTGTTAACACATACCTTTCACTGTAGAGTGGGTTACTTGCATTTCATGCAAAAAAACCCCAAAGGCTCTGTCTCTCTCTGCTCTTACCTCTGTCTGCTCTAGATCTGATCTAAGCCCACAGGCAGGCTCACAGCTCAACCTTATCTGAAAATGTGGGCCTTAAATGTTCAGCTTTCTCAGAGAACTGACTTCCTTTGACAACCTGCATCCATGTCATCATCATGCTCAATGTGCTATAAATAAATCCATGATCTCTGATGCCAATCAACTAATACCAAGTCCTTATCACAACAAGCTCACAGTACCTCATTCAGCGTGCTCAAGGAGTTATCTTTCTATCTCCTTTTTTAAGATGAAACTAATCCATTGTAAGTCCCATAACAAGGAGCCACTCACAGGGTGAAAGTATAAGTGCAGTTTTTAAATGGTATTGTATATGTCTCATGACTCTTGCCATTAAAGACACAGGTATGAAAAGATGCTCTCTGTTTTTGTAAAGCACTGCTGTGGAGATAGGGTAGGATTTTCCTTGTGCTTGCCAAGGGAGTTGTTCATGGTTTAATTAAAATGTATTATCATCCTTAGGCTTTTTCTATTTTAAAGGAAAGTCAAGCACCCTACTGAAGACAAGGGACATTCATAAACCCAAATCTGTGTCAGAGTCCTGCTGGCAGTAAGAGCTTTTGCACAAACATCTGATTGTAGAGTCAGAAATCAACAAAGCAAGAAGAAACAGGCTGAAGAGCAACTACCTAAATAGATGCAGTAGCACATGGAGTGGGAAGCGGGACTAAGAGAACAATAAATGAAGAAACAATGAAAAGGTCAAGCATTTATTCAGGATTCATAAGTAAAAATGATGTAGTTGAAGCAGTGCATGCATGAGGTGACATATTTTTATTTTTCTCTCCTTATTTCTTTTTTCCAGCTCATGAATATCACTGAAAGAACTCCTGCTTGGAATAGGAAAAAACAAATAAGAAATGCAAATAGTGAACATACGTGGGGCCATCAAGACAAGAAAAAGCACCATTTTCTTGGCTGGCTTCAGGAGAATGCACTGCATTCAAAGAGAGATGCATTTTGTGCGAATGATGTTGGAATATTTAATGCAGAAACATGATCTTCTTCCATCCTTCCTTTTACACAGTATTGGCTCAGTCAGAAAGAGATGGATGGGGTAATATCTACTTGCGATCTGGGACAACACACACATGGTGATCATGATTCTCCAAGCTCCAGAGTTTGCAGAGCATCTGGAGCAGAATGTTTTGTGCCTGATGGGTGGCTGACAGGTGGCTGGTGTGTTGATCCATGTACTGAGGCTGTGTGGGTGCAGAAGGCAGTTGTGCCCTGGGTGGGCGAAGAGCGGTTGAGGAGAATGGAAGCAGGAAATGGTGCTGGACATTGTTTAGTCTAGGACTGCTGGAACTACTTTTAACAACCATCAGACCAAGCTCTCTTGAAAAGGATAAAAGAAGCAAACAGGCACCTTGAAAGTCCCATATGTGGTATCTTCAGGGATTCCCTTCACCGGTGCTGTGCCCCATCGTTGCTCCTTACTCAGGGAAATTTATATTCTTTTCCCAAACATTCTTCAGTGCTGTTTACATTCCTGATCTTCCCATAGTGCATATGTTCCCCTGCTCTCTGGTGTTTTCCCTTGGTACATATGTCCTTGGCATGTGGTCCTTTCCTCCTCTGAACTTCCTGTCTCATCACCTTCTCCCACTGGCAATTCCAGTCACCACTGGTTTTTGTACAGTGCTTGGATAGTGTTTTCTTCATGCTCTGGACAAAGCAATGCAGAGGTGCAATGTCAGACAATCCTTTATGAAGAAGGGAGGGATGGATCTGACAGCTCCATGAACCTGTAAATCACTCACCCTTGGAATCCTCTCAGCTTTTGCTGGGACTGGTTGCAGTGAGCAGGTGACAGAGTTGTAGCTACTAGTTCACCCAGGTTTGACAAGAGAGCAAATGGAGTACCACAGCTTTGAGAAAGGTGTGATTACACAGTGGCCTAGATTCTATTTAAATAAAATCCTGAAATGCTCCTGCATTTCTCTGACAACATGCAGGGGTAAAAAATTATTTTGTTTTTTTTTTTTAAAAAAAAATAAAACAAAATACAAGCAAAAAAATCAATAAATTAGTCTCCATACTAACTGCATTGCAACTAAAACAGTTACCCCAGGTCTTCCTTTGGGTCAATATTTTCCTTTGCCATAAGGCAAATGAAGCATCAAAGCATCACCTAATAACTGAAGAGCAAATACAAGCACCAGGCTGACATCATCCGTTTCCCACCCTCTCCAGATTGTTTCTGTCCTCCTCATGCTCTTCAAATGGCAATGCAATGCCCATATGCTATGGTGTCAGGGAAAAATTCCCAACACAGCATCTGGCTGTGTGGCAGGTCCCGAGGCAGTTGGTGTGTCAGCTTTGGAGCTGCCTCTGCTTTTGTCATGTACTGGGGGCTGATGGTGGGACTGCCTTGTCACCCCACAAACCACTTTGGATTCCTGCTTAAATCCCTCATGAGATCTCTATACAGTCCTCCTTTATGGTGAAATAATGAGAATTTCTTAATGCCCATGTGGGTGTGTGTTCAGAAGAAATACACAGTTTTAGTTTAAAGCAGTCCGCAGCCTGGTATGTACAGGTCACTATGTACTAGGATTTCTTTCTCAGAAAACTCCTGAATGCTCTTTGAAAATACCTTTCTGTTTTGTTTTTTTCTCCTTTGCTCACGAGTGTAGAAGCCACTTCTTGATGAATAGGATCCATAATGCCCAGAGATATTTGAGATGAAGCATATGGTGCATTGAATATGCATGTAAGCAGGGAGGGAGGGAATTGGTGCACAGCACTGGGGAAAGTGTGTCTGAAAGTTAAGCAGAGCACTATAGGCAGCCTGTCTGCCCCTTTTGGGAAACGCCACTTTCTGTTTCCTTTGATATACTAGTTACTAGATAGCAATTTACTGTCAAAAGCATAGTTGGGAGATTTAAGCACTCAAGGATTTGCTAGTGACTTGTGTCAGACAGAATGCTACCATTTCACTTGTGGTTTCCGGGAAAATGCTTATTTTTACAACCAAAACATAAGACAATAAAATCTCAAGTTTTTCAAAAGTATATAAGGATAAGAAAATTCTTTAACTGACAAATGACCAATTCTTTTCTAGGAGAGAAGCTCAAATGACTCTTCTTCACATTTAAATGAAAAGAGTGCTTGGAGAATGCATATTCTGGTAAGTTTTCCTTATCAGTGGAGAGAGAGAAAAGGAGACAGGACTGAATAGGAGCGATTGGGCATGAAGTAGTAACTATGAGGTCCTGGAGGCAAGAGAACAAGAGAGAGGAGGAAGAAAAAAGAGAAGAGAACCCTGTAGAAAAGCACGTGGGAGGAGGGGAGAAGGAAAGCATATGCAGCAGTTATTTAAGAGAAGCCAGGGAAAACTTGGGATGCTTGTGTGTTTGAGAAGAAGAGAGACAATCTTGAAATACTGAAATTGAGGCAGGAACTATGAAGGTTTACTGGGAATGATCATGGGTAAATTGTTGCCCGTCTAAGATTTGAATGGTTTTTGGGGGGGATTAGATTTTTTTTTAATCATTGCCACATCATATTTTTTTCACATGACAAAAGTAAATTAATCTTTAAACTACTAATGTGTTATGGTCAATTTGTGGCTCAAAATAATGTATCACCTTGCATTTATTTCTTATGGCTGCTGAAAATTCTAGAGAAATGAAAAATTAGAGGACCTTAAAAGAACCTTCTCCTTTACACACAGAATGTGACAGTGCAGGAACCACAGTGAAGTGCACCATCATCAATATTCCTTTCATAGGAAATACTTTCTAACCATATTAATGAGTGGGCATGAGAGAGAAGAAAGATACTTCATTACAACATGTAATAGTCTGAATAAATGACACAAAACTGACCTCTTGCACATCTGAATTGAGTCCCGCAGGTGTACCATTTTGTGAAGGGCAGTGTATCTGTGTGTGTGTCTGTGAGAAATGCCTGTGTGGGAACAGGTTCTAATACAACCTTTATTTCAAAACCAACACCAATCTGAAACAAAATTTAGAGGGAAACTTCTGGGCCCTCCTGCTGTCTGCCAGAGGCAGGACTGACCCTTAGGCATTCACCCATCTCTTAAATCAGATTTCAAATCACAAAGATGAGGGGAAGAAAGGCATTATGTACATATACCGTAATTTTTGTCCGGTCAAGTAGGCATTTTCCAAACTGTCCTTGCAAGAACAGTTCTTCCTAGCCATGGGTCATGCCTGCATACTGAGGATGATAGCTTAAAGTCAGACCAATCAATATACTATGACCTGTCTTGTGCAAATGTGTCCTTGGAAATGCTCATGGATGTATGAAATACTAACATAAAATAGGATCGTTTGTGTTATATATTCTTATGAGGAGAGCCATTTATCCATCTAAATAGTTTCTACAGTAACATGCACACTCTCAGCTAGATATTTTCTAAGGTACTTAAGTTAGGTTATCTTAAAAATGAGTAAAAAGAGAGTGAAATGGTGAGCTCCTATAAGGAGCTTCTTAGTAGAAGGCTGGAGAACAAGCCTTCTGACTGAGCTGCTCACGAGGAGTGATTTCCTCCTAGGAAATTCCATAGTACAACAAAGCCAAATGCATTCAACCCTAGCCCATCCAAATGTGCTGGAAGGGAATCCAACCTTTAGTTGGATTTCTTCTTTCCAGATCTCTTAAATTACTTTAAATGCTGTGCCTGTGGTGGTGGGGAACCTGGGGGCAGGGCTCTCTTGTGAAAGCCACAATAATGATCAGCCACTTTCTAGAACAGTACATCAGTCCCTCTAGAGACTTTTTAAAGTTAATGAACATCTCTGGGAGCAGTGGTCTCATGCCTTAAGTTTGAAGGTTAATATCTCTTTACCACTCCTTAGAAAAGTTTATATCAAGGGAAAAATTCATAGATGCCGGGTACACGTTCTCAGAAAATTCCAAACAAAGAAGCATCTTGGATACCTTTCTCTTCAAATCCATTTACTACAGTCCTGTGCCCAAGCAAATTATGTCCAAGTAAAATCTAATTGTTAGAATCTGGTTATACTGAGGATGTTTTCTGAATTCCTAATCACTGTGGATCCTGTTTCACAAAGAGCTGAGATGTGCTAGAGTCCAACAGGCTTCCATGTAGTTTAAGCACATGCTTAACACAGGTTTGGCCTCAAGCAGTTGCTGAATAAGCATAGGAAGGCACACGTATACTTAGATCCAAGAAGGCGTTCAAGTGCTGCACTGAGTCAAGGCCTCCTTCTGAAATCTGACTTTTTATCACTAAAGAAGATGCTGCTAATTGTTTGATTGCCTCCAGACACACCAGTCCAGGAATGAAGTGCCAGGCAGCCCTTCATTGTGAGGGGGCTTGGACTGAGGAAAGCAGCTCTGTACAAATACTTTTCTGGACTCATAGGAATGACAGCATACATGATCATTAAACTCGTGCAAAAACTAGCACTTATTTCCTAAGAGACATGTCTACTCCATATCACCCAGCTACTGAAAGCAGCAATGTGAAACTAGCACTTTTTACGGATCAAAAGTAGCCCTTTCTGCACAGTCTATAGAGCCTTAATTATTTACCTCATTTAAACTAAAGAACACTAATAGATTTATCTGTATAAAACCTGTCCCAGTTTCTAATGACGCTCTTTGTGTTTTACTCATGCAACGGATTCCTCTATGCTTGTTTTTCTCGTCATTGCCCATTTTCATTGTTGGTGCTTTTAGCTCTACTCCACCTGTTTTACAAATAGTCACTGTGAGGCTGATATACACGTTGCAACATCTTGTCTTGCTGATATAAGTCCTGTCAGGAATGTCTGCAATTCTGGGAATTATGCAGGACTGTACATAGACTTTGGAGATGTACTGAGGTAAGGATGGCAAAGCCAGGAGGTCTTAGGCTCCTAGGACACTTTGAGAGAAAATTAAGTGCTTGCTCAAGTCTGAGACATATTTTTTGATTTATGTTTTAAAAGTGTATATGTATAATGTGTGAGATGGCAGATACATATTGAAACCGAAAGAATGACAAAGCCAACTACTAGACTAAACCTGACTTCTGTTGGCAACATGTGATATAAATTGCGGGTTTACTTATGTTGAAAAGCGTGCTTCTGATTTTCCCTGGCTGGGTCTTTACATTCTTCCTAAACATTTCATCAAAGCTAAGTGATTACAGAAGCTGTACTGTTTAATACGTAACATTTTCTTTTCTATTTGGATATCACAGATGTACAAGGGACAAGCTATTATCCTACTCAGGATACCATGGAATAATCCTGTGTTGGACGGTGGGCAAATAAACTGGACTGGCTGGAAGCCTGTTCACTGCTGCTGGTGGCCAGCAGCTGCTCTATGGCAATGGCTGTAGCCAAAGACACAGGAAGGCACAGGAAGGCTCAGACTGTTTCTGAATTTATTCCTTCTTTACTTGGTCCTCCCCATGCCCTCACAGCTCTCTTTGTACCTGCCATGAAGAGAAAGGGGGCTCAGTGGAGCTGAGATTCCTCTCATCCAGCAGCCTTAACCAACAAAATTCCATCCCTTGCTGAAACCTGCTGCCCGTTTTTCCAATGAAGCAAGGCAACCTTTTTTCCTTTGCAAATGTGGCGTACATAAGAACAGTAACCAGGGCAGGAATTTTCCAGCACAGAATAATAAAAATTTCCTATGTGTACTTCCTATGTGAACCCAGGTAAAAACCAGCACAGCCTGGGCTTCCGTTGTGTGAGGTAATTTATGTCAGTGTTTGTAGAGTTGGGGCCAAAATCTCTCAGCACTGGTGCTGTATTTCCACTCATTTTGTACTAGGGTCTTCTTGCAAATCCCCTGTGGGAGCAGTTCAGAGGTACTTAAAGGGATGGCATTTCTGTAATTATCTAATTATTGCTCCAAGGTTCTTTCTCGTGCTTGTTAAACCTTCATTCCAGTGAAAGTGTAACCCCACACTATTGAATTTGGATAAAATGTGATTGAGAATCAACATTAATTCCCCAGTAGTCTATAGAGTAGGTACTGCTGGCTTACTTTTATCTTTTCTGGTTTGAAAACACAGAGTTCAGACTGGGTCATTCTGAATAGAGTGAAAAATTTGAAGGGTGTTCTAGTGGGGCTGTAATTCTCTGTTATTTCTTTTATATTGGCTTAAAAATTCATGGGACACCTATTTCTTCAATGAATTCCATAACAATTTGGTGTGATTGCTCAATTACCTCGATTTCTGTTAATTGCTATCAAATTCAGTTTTAAATTCTGAATTTTTCAGTAAGGAGTTGACAGTGAATTGGATCATATTTACAATCAACAACCTTTCAGTTACTTATCCCTCACTTAATTGTTTTATGCTCTTTCTTTAATTTCTTTGGGAGTTGCTTCCCTCTCTGTGAGACACAGAAGCCTAACAGAGAAAAAAAAAAAAAAATAAAGGAAAAATTAAGCCTATCTTAGATTATTTCCTTCTGGCCCCTACTTTTTAATTCACCTTTCACTATCAGCCATGAATATTACACCTTCATTTGAATTTTCAGCTACCGAATCATGATCAGTTGAAGATCCAGTAGCCCTGCACTACTGGATGTAACTCCAGGGGTTGTGCTGTTTTTGCTGTTTGGCACATACTCAGGAATGGGAACTTAGCTTAGCAGTTGGAGCATATGGCACAGGGAGATAGGCCAGCGTCTTGGATGAAGATGCATATATTTTGTACTCTCATGGTATGATGCATTCTTGTGCTTTGCAGATGGCACCTCAGAATTGTGGCTCTGAAAACTAATTTTGCCCAGCCACGCAGGTCTGCTGACACAAGCACAAGGATCATCTGTTTCTGCACAGACACTACTGCACACTGCAGATAGCCTAGGCAGGAATTTTTCTGAGAAGCACACCTGCATCTCAGTTGCTGTGGTGAGCAGAAAAAAAAAAGCTCAGGAACCTATGATTAGCCTTTGTATCTAGAGAGAATTATTCGGGCAGACATGATGTCTACCTTCATGTAACACTCGGTTGCTGTTTCTTCTAAAAGTTTATTACAGTATAGTTGTCAGGACAAGAGTAACAGGAATACATTGATCTTCTGACAGCTGGAAAGAGGGATTCATTCTGACTGACAGAGGTCTAGCACTGCCTTTGATTTGCCAGCAGCCTCCTTGTGCACAGACCTCAGAGAAACTGCTTTTGTACAACTTAGGGATCGTGACACTGACAGTGCCTCTCTCCAAAACTTGTTTGTGCTCTGTATCTACCTCTTTGTCCCCCACAAAACAAACGTCTTGTTTCATGTTCAAGTGGACCAAGGGCTTGCTAGACAGGTTTCAGGCAACAGAATCTGCACAGCTAACTGAACTGCAGATTAAGGTATGAGTACTTTCTGTTCTCTGGCATAATTTGCATTACTTAAAACCACTTTGGGAACATTTTTTAAATGTACTAGGCTGGAGTGCTGTTTTTCTCAGAACTGTATTACTTCCTCTCCAATCTCATTATTTGCAGTACTGGGTCCCTGATCCGATGAGAGAGATCATTTAAAGATACATTAGGCAGATGTATGTTTAAAGCTCATTTTCCTGCATGTGCTGTGGACTTTATACTAGCTACTGTCAGGTCTTCTTAGCTTTTTTTTTTTTTTTCCCCCCACCCAAATTTCTGTGCTCTCTGTAGATCAAACAGCCCTCAGTATTAGTCTGCTTTTTGCTAGATATTCTCCTGAAACAGTTAACAGTTTGGCAGCAGATAAAGCCATGGGTGATGGACACAAACAGTTAAATTCTGTTGTCTACCTGCAACAGGAGTGCTAAAGGAGAAGGAGAAATGGCAATTAAAACCACATCTATCAAACAATGAATGGGATGCAGTCTGGAGTAATGGGAAAATTACAGCCAGCTTACTGTGTACCAAGGGGCTTTTTTTTTTTAATTTTTTTTTTTTAATGATACCAAAGAACTATTATTTACAGGACCCCTGAGCAATTGTTTCCCCATTGATCTAAGGCAGGAGAACAGTTGTTGGCACTACCAATAATATATATCTGCCTGCTACGAGCAGACAGGAAGACTCAAATACCTGCAGGGTAAGGGGTGGATTCTAGGGAGGAACCTCCTCCCACCACAGAACTTCTGTGGGACACAAAAGATGCGCACATTTTTGACAGCATGTGAGTAGGTAAGAGCACTTGCTGCCTGCAAATGAAATGCTAAAACAGCAGAGAGGTGCCATAGTCCTGACCTGCAATTCAGATGTTGTGTAAATTAGCCAGGGGTTTCAGAAGGAGCGTCATTACCTACAGCAGAAGGAACCAATGTGCTACTTTCATAGCATAGATTTAAGACAGATTTGAAGACTTAGAACAGACAAATACCTGCTCTCTGAATTTATGGTGCTCTGTCTCCCTTATTTTCCCCATTTTTAGCCTTCAGCTGACTACCTGGGGTGCCTGATTTAGGCTTTCTGACTGCTATCGCATCCAAAATCTTCAGTGATTCAGACGGCTACTGACAAACCCTGGTTCTTTGTACAGTTACTGGAGAGAAGTGATTTCCATGGCTAAGTGCAGATCTGACTAGGACCCATCATTGTATTTTCTGTTTTATCTCCACAAGCAGGAAGAACAAATAATTCTGAAGCACTAAGAAAAATCTTTTCTACCTCCCTGGGTCTCATCTGTCATGGTTTCTCTGGGAAGAAGACAGGAAGAGGATCACATATTTTTTAACATGGGTTTTTTTGTTTGCTTCAAAGATTGAACTGAGTTTTCTTTTTCTTTCTTGTTGTAGCTGAGGGGCTCGAGAACATGAGCAGCTCTTCTCTTGAGCCCGTTTCAAAAGTATATTAAGTGCAGGAGCATTGCTGAATAATTTTTTTCACAGGATTATTCACGAGTGTATAGAAATTAAAAATCAGTTCTAAGAGTGCACAGCAACGGTATGATAAAAATGTATTTAAGTGAGTTATTCGGGAGAAGATATTTACTTACTCCTTACCTTGGTGACCAATTTATTTGCATCCAGGCACTTTACCACTGTATTTCTGGGGGAAAAAACCCAGTCACATGAGAAAAATCTGAAATCTTCAGAGCAAAACATGCTCAGAAACTGCACTGGGAGATGGGTTCTCTGCTAGGTGTGGCAGCTCCAAACGGTGGAACAGGAGAAGTCTTGAAACTCATGGGTAGTTTTTCTGTGATTACACATCTGAAAAAGAACAGCAAAGAAACAGAGAAAGGCTTTGAACTTCACCTTTGCCATAGTGTTCTCTGTTTTCACTGTTGTTAAGTTTGAATGTGTACATTCTGAGGGGGGTGTTTAATGATAGGTATCTCATAAACATTAAGAAAGGAAACAGTATGAATGGACAGTGAAACTCGACTTGGTATTTCCTTTATCAGTTGCTCTATCTAAATTGGTAACTTCAGAGATGAAAATAAAAGAAACAGTGGAAGGCATGGAGAAATCAAAATAGGAGATAAACAAAAAAGAGATAGGTTAGCAGATGCTTCTAACGAGAAAGGCTGTTACTGTACCAAGAAATCAGAGGCTGTTTTATAACATTTATCCTCTGTCGCGGTACAAAAGATCTGTCATATACATGTTGTGTACCTAATTTGAATGGTCCCTTGAAATCATTCATGCTGTTTCATGATGTAAAGTGAAAAAAAGGCAACAAGCAGGGGATGTCAGTGTAGCACTATGAACTGAAACTTATTTTTCAGTATATTATAGGAGGAGAAGACACAAATCCTGAAGCTGAAAATCTATGAGGCAGTGCAAATTAGTTTTGAAGTAAATATCATCAATGAAATACTTATTAGACTATCTGAGCCCTGGAAAGTGAGTCAATTAGTGCCAGCATTGACATAATCCTGGAGGTTATTTTACCAAGCTGATAAACTGTAATGATTACCAAATGTGATCAAGGAAATGGAATCCTGTATTCAAGCCATTCCCATCCAGAATCTGATTAGCTTTTAGAGCTCAGGCTTGATTATCTTGGTTTCATTAGGCAAAAAACACCACAAAACTAACAGACACTTTGAACCACCAAATGATTTTTTTTCCCCTGTGGTCTTGGTTAGAGTAGGTGTCACATGAGAAAGCAACATAAGACTGACATAGACATAGATTCTTCTTCGTGAGACTTGCACAGAACTTGTTGATCATCTGTGAAAAAGTTGTCAGACACACTTTTTTCTTGAGCTTATATTTATAGGAACATGTGAAAGACAGCACACTGAGGGAAATGGTTTAAACGTTGTAGCTAAACATGAGAGACGAGCTTGCGTACATGGAACTGCTGGTGATTCTTCTCATTTAGATTCAGACTGCTTACAGAATTTCCCATTAGAGGGTGCATAATTCCCTTCCAAAAACAGAGAGACATGCTATAATCTAGTGCTAACAATCTGTCTTGTACCTATCATTCTCTTACTTCCCTGGGTAAAAGTTATATTTTGTCTGAGAATGTTACCTGGTAAACAGATCATGCCTCCTTACTGCAGCTAGTTGTCTTATTGAGTGTAGAGCTGAAAGACTACACAGATTTATAGATGAGGAGATATTAAAAAAAATATTTAGGTATAGCAAGATATTCAAAAGCTGTCTGGACATGGTCCTGCACTAAGTGTCCCTCCTTGACCAGAGAGGCTGGACAAGATAATACCTGGAGGTCCCTTCCAACCTGTGATTCTGTGATAGCATCACAAGAGCTGTTTTGTCTTTGCTCAGAAAACAAACCGCTCTTGTCACACTCTAATGATGAAAACAGTAAAAATGTGAGCCTTAATTTTAGTGTCAATCCTCCCTTTTAATATAGAGATGCAAACCTTCTTCCAGATAGCTACTTGCTTGTGGTTTTGGGTTTGATTGGTGTCAGCAATCTGGACTGATATTACATCCCAATGAAACTTAATCAGGCCATTTCTCATTTATGCCCTAAACATCTGACATGGCTGCACAGAACTTCATGAAAACATCATATTTATGTTGTGTGCAGATGTGCTTCAGGATCCAGTGTGTCTCTGCACTGTGTGTAAACTTTTGAAAGGGTAAGCAGACATTTCTTCTGCATACCACCAGCTCTGCTGGTTTGTGTGGCAGCTGTAGAGCCATTGCCCTGGAAACACCAGTCTGCCTTGTGCTACTGTCACTGTAAGACTGGAGCTCTGCCAGCACCCACATTGCCACAAGGGCTGGTGGGTACATGAGGAAAGTAACATCACTGAGCCTCTCCTTCCCACAGCTCTCCCACACAGGTCTTTGCAGAGCTGAGCCTCAGCTTTCAAACCAGGGCAATTTTAAAAATACTCTTTGGATAACCATTTTCGTGCCTGACATTGACAGTTATTAATCACCAAAGCCCTCTGATGGGGGCACACAGGAGAAACTGTAACCAAACCCAATCAGCTGTTTCTTTTTAACTATACTGCATCAGGAACACAGTTTTGCCCGTGGTGATTTTCTCTGTTCTTTCCATATGATATTTGCAAGGTGGGAACTGTCACAGCTTAAAGAGAGTTCAGGCAACAAACGTGCCATTTAAATCTCAAGTTTTGAAAGGTATATTACATTGAGGTTTCATGTTGCAAAAAGAAGGTGGTCATAGATTTCACAAACATTCATGCAAATAATTCTTTCCAATTTTCTGCAACCTATGATGTTCGTAAAAAATAGTATCGTTTCTAATTGTCACTGGGAAGAAAGAGTAGTATTTTAGGACTTTTTTTGAAAGTGTTCTATTTCTCTCTACTTCTATTTTTGTAGGAAAAATTAAATATAGTTGAGGTTTAGAACATGAAAGTGTTTTGATATGTGAATATTGGTGCTATACTCAGCAATTATCAGCTTCTTCCAGGTAAGTTCTTTTTGAGGACTTTTACCACCTTGGAATATGGGACTCCAACAAGTTGCCTGTGCCTGCATTTTGTCTTAACCAGAAAGTGGAGAAGACAATTCTGCCTTCTTCCCCTGGCTCCCACATCCTCCTTATCTTTGGAATATTGTACCTCAGAAATACATGGATATCTGTGCAGTGCTGATTGCTGCTGAGTGGTTGTACTGGTGTTTAAACATGGTATTCTTGGTGGTTTGGGGTTTTTTGGGGGTTATAGCTGCAAAAGGCTTTCAGAACAATATTAGTGGAGATAGATAGATAGATAGATAGATAGATAGATAGATAGATAGATAGATAGATAGATAGATAGATAGATAGATAAACTAGCCCTTTATTAGAAGCTCCTAAGGTGCACAACAAAGGTATGCACACATGCATCAGCCAAATGTTACAGTTTTTTCAGTAATTAACATATTTGATAACTATAACCAACCTGTGATACCATTTCCCCCTGGTGCCCACCCTAAGAACTCCTTAGAACTGTCCCTTGGAGCCCCTCCAAGGGCTCTGAGCTTACTCTCCTGCTCTGACTACAAGCTATCTTACTGTGTCAGTTGGAGTTCTTGCAGGTGCTCTTCAAAACAGCGTGTCCGTGGTAATGTGTGTCTAACAGAATTTCAGGAATGTGTGAGAAAAAGTTCAGTAACTTCCAAATGCCACCCGAAATGTAAGACACTTAGGAAAACTTACTCAACTTATGTATTTCTACGAAAATCTTAAAATACACATTAAAATCCTCAGGCATCAATATGGAGGAAGATCTTAGTTTCAGCATGGCCTTAGGAAACCATTGCTTCTAAGAATGCTACTACTTATTTCTTCTGTAAAGAATGCAAGATGAGGATGCATCAGCGAAGGCTTTTATGAATAGTAACTGCTTCTTATTTATATTTCTGAAATTTATCTTGCATACTATTTAACATAATGGTTCTGATACATGTTCCAACTCCCACATGGAAATAGCTACTCCCAGTACCGTTACAGTGAGATTACAAATAAGCCAGCTGATCATGCATTTTCCTGCAGGATGATTTTAGTAGGCATGAAGAAATTATGTACAGACATATCATGGGCTTTCTGAGAACATTTCTGTGCCCTCATTCCTCAGTCTGGCTGGCTAGTGAGGCCATATCCAGCCTGATTTTTTTGTTTTATATGTAGTTTTCCACATTTCTTTGACCAGTGGGCAAGGAGGAGCCTTTCACAGACTCTCGGGACATAATTTCAAGTAATTTCTTAGTAACTAGCAATCCATTTCCGGAGCTGGAGGGGGTCTAAACTGAGCTCCAAAGTGGCCATTAACTTCTTCTCTTTCAAGTAGAGCCAGTGATTATTTTTTCCCTCTGGGTGCACACTTGCATATCTTTACAAACAGGGCACTGTTAGATTTCTACCCTGCCATAAACTCTGACTGTAATACCTCATCCGCTACTGACCTGAAGTGAACTCCGAGGAGAGGGAACAGTAATAAAGCAAAACCCAGCAAACAGTGTGAAGCTTTTGTAAGATCTTATGTAACTGAATTGGCTATATTGGGAACTTGCCTTTGGTTTTAATTATAGATTTAAGGGTGCACTTATTGGGCTCTGTGCCATCTCTTTGCTCCCTCCCTTCACTCTCGATTTGCTTTATATAATGAGCAGCCACTACGAAAAGGATGGTTTTCCCCTTTCCTTTCAGGAAGAGGACAGGCCAACAAAAGTTCACTGGGGGATGGGGAGGTCTAATGTGTTAATTGTCTCATGAGTCACTTTGGTCCTGGGTTTTAGCCTGGTCCCTCCAGAAGGTTTCAAAGACCAGCTGTGAGACCTCAGCAAAAATATGTGGTGGTGTTCCAAAACTGGTCCCTGTTTCCTCGCAAAAGCTAGAGTAGCGTGGCAAATATTTCTTTGAACTTGCAGAAGAGTGTCAAGAGAATGACAATCCCCAAATCTAACCAAATCTATCTCTTACTCACATCTATTTCCCAGAATACACAAAAATTGCAAAGCATCAAGGTCTTACGAGGGTCTCATGAAGCATTAATGAAATCTGAGTTCAGATTTGAGGAAACAGGACTTGGGTGCACAAAAAAATGCAAAATATAACTAAGTCAATTTATGCCACCTGACCATCATTTCTCAACTTAATGTTTATCTCAGTTTTCCTGGTGATTTCTAACTCTCAAGGCATCTGCCACATTGATTGTAACAAGTGGATAGGGAGAGAGGCTTGTAAAGCAATAGAGAAGCTGCCCTGCAGAGTTATTTGGGCTCTGCGTCATTTGAGGGGTCCCAAGCTCAGAAATCAGGTTTCTGAATCTGCTATTCATATCAGAAGCTGGTCCTCTGATGGGGTAACTGGTGTTAACTGCCTTGCCCCATCCTTGCCACAGGTGATGGTAGAGCTGGTGGCTATCCCCTTGCTTTAGCTTAGATGTCTTCAGCTGTTTGTTTCAATCTTGTGAATGGCCAGTGGTTCGTAAAATCAGCTAAATGGTGTCACAGTGTGAGCTGAATTCCTATAAGTCTTAACGTCCACTATCCATAGTAAGACAAGGGGGTCTGTGATGTAATGATAATAAAGGTACTGGAGAGGAGAGCAGGGTACCTGAGCAGCTCAACACAAAGGCAGGCCAGATCCAGTAAGGCTGGCCCACAGCCTAGAGCTAAAAAATTTTGCTTGCCTTCCTGTTTGTCTAAAACCTGGGTAAAACATAGCGGGGGAATTACTAGTTTACTGTTTTAATAGTGCTTTTTTTTTGGTTCTAGAAGGTTTGTAATAGTCCACCTCTTAAATTGCAAATGTAATGCTGTAGCTCTTGGGTACCCTTTCACTGACACCAAGTTAGAAATATTGTTAAGAAGGACAAAAAACTTTGGAAAAATGGTGAATGTGATTCTCCTTTGCAGTAGCCTACTTCTTACCAGACCCGTGGCCACTGACAAATTTTCATTCCAGAGAATTGTACACTGTGTAATGTACATGAAATTACAAAGAAACTGCTTCTAATGAAACCACTGCTGAACAGACAGGAAGTTTCAATCCTAAGGCCTTACAGAAGACACTGCAATAAGTAGTCGAGGCTGCTTGGTTTGCACAGGTGTGCATCCTCTGTAGCAGAAGAGGTGTGTTCATCCTTGCTCCCAACTCTCAATTGATATCACTGCATCCAGTTTTGTTTTCTTTTTTTGTGCTTTTTCCTAGGATGTGACTCAGTGCCTTTCAGCAAGCAGAGCCTTTGTCTGCATCATTCTCCCTGCCAATCCTTTACATCACCTGCTTGATCCAGAGTTGGGAGTGACTCATTTTTCTCATCCAAACACATGTGCACACAATGAGCTGTCTCCCATCTAATGGCCCTTCACAGAAACTTATATGTAGGGTCATGATTGTGTTTTGTTGCAGATGCCCAGTGCCCATCTGTAGAGGACAGTCTCTGTCTGTCTCAGGATTTATATTGTTCTGAATGCTTTAAAAGCTTTGTAAGTGAAAGCAAATGATTTATTTTTTCCCTTCCTCCCTCACTAGCTAATTTTGTATCTATTATTTACTGTGGGAAAGCTATGCCAAACAAGCAATCTCTGCATTTTGTTCTCAGACTGATTTCTATCCTAAACTGTTTACTGATATGAGCTAGATATGTTTCTGGAAAATTTGCACACCAGTCACTCATCACCTTACCTTTGTTGATTGCCCCATATGTGAAGATACAGTTTTAATGGATTCTCTTAAACTGCATAGAGACACTTGTGGTGGGCTAACCAACTAAAATTTATATATGAATGACTGAAATTAAGACACATACAATGCAGACATGTGAACTAGCCCACCTTTTCTTTTTTCCTGTTAGAATTAATGGAAAGATGCAAGCACTTTCCAGAAGTAATTTGGCTCAACCTGAATTAGACAGCTACCATAGGTCACATGGCTTACAATTAGGAAAAGGCAATGAAAAACAGCTTTGGTGCAGATGTCTTCATTTTGTAGATGTCTATTGTTATGGCACGTTACATAAATTAAAGGTAGTAAACTTGCTGGTGAAGACAGCAGAGGTGCTTCTAAACAGGGGTTCAAGAATTGCCAAATAGTCAGATGACTACATTAGCACAAAATGATAGCATTTTAATTTTAGATTTTAATTCCTCTGCATAAAGTTCATTTAACCTTAGCATTAGGTATAGACATCTCTGTATCTACTTCGACAGTTACACAGCCAAGCAAAGTAATGTACTGCTAGAATAGAATCATGGAGTTGCTTAGGTCGACAAAGACCTTTAAGATCATCAGGTCCAACCTTTATCCTAATGCTGCCAAGTTGACCACTAAATCACACCCCAAAGCTCCACATCTTCATGTCTTAAATACCTTCAGGAGTGGCAACTTCACCACTTCCCTGGGCAGTCTGTTCCAGTGCTTGACAATCCTGAAGAATTTTTTCTTAATACCCAATCTAAAGTATCCGTGGCACAACTTGAGGTTGTTTCCTCTTGTCCTATTTCTTGTTACTTGGGCAAAGAGATCGACCTTCACCTCACTACAGTCTGCTTTCAGGTAGTTGTAGTCAGAACAATAAGGTCCCTATTTGGTCTCATTTCTTCCAGGTTAAGCACTCTCAGCTTCCTCAGACATCCTCATAAGACTTGTGCTCCACACCCTTCACCAGCTCTGTTGCCCTTCTCTGGACATAATCCAGAACCTCAATGTCTTTCTTGTAGTGGGGGGGGGCAAAACTGAACACAGGAATTGAGGTGCTGCCTCACCAGTGCCAAGTACAGGTGGATGGTCACCTTCCTCATCCTGCTGGCCACACTATTTTGAATATAAGCCACTATGCCACTGGTCTTCTTAGCCATCTGGATACACAGCTGGATCATATTCAGCCGTCTGTTGACCAGCACCTTCAGGTCCTTTTTGACCGGGCAGCTTTCCAGCCACTCTGTCCCAAGTCTATAGTGTTTCATGGGATTGTTGCGACCCAAGTGCGGGACTCAACATTTAACCTTGTTGAAACTCCTGTAATTGACCTCAGCCCATCAATCCAGCCTGTACAGATTCTTCCACAGAGCCTTCCTGCTCTCTGGCAGATCAACATTCTGTCCAATTTAGTGTTTTCTTCTAACTGACTGAAGGTGCACTCGATCCTCTCATTCAGATCTTTGATAAAGACATTAAACAAGACTGTACCCAGTACTGAGCCCTGGGGAACACTACTACTCGCCATCCAGCATGTGGATCTAACTCCACTCACCGCTGCTCTCTGGGCCTGGCCATCCCGCCAGTTTTTTACCCATAAGACAGTGACTCTATCCAGCCATGAGCAGCCAGTTTCTCCGGGAGAATGCTGTAAAAATGGTGAAGACTTTACTAAAAGACTACTAAAGCCTAGGTAGATGACATCCACAGCCTTTCCCTCATCCAATAAGCAGGTCACCTTGCCACAGTCCAGCAGGACCTGCCTTTCACAAAGCCATGCTGGCTGATCCCCTGGTAGTCCTGCATATGCTATATGATGGCACTCAGGATGATCTGCTCTGCAACCTTCCCTAGCACTGAGGTTGGGCTGACAGGACTGTAGTTCCCAGAATCCTGCTTCTGGTTCTTCTTGTAGATGAGCATCACTCCGGTCAACCTCCAGTCAACTGAGACCTCTCCAGTTAGCCAGGACTAATGTTGAAAAGTGTCTTGGTGAGCTGTTCTGTTTGCTGCCTCCATACCCTTGAGTGCATCCAACCCAATCCCATAGACTGTTGTCTCACAGACCTCTCCAACAGCTTCTCAGAGCTGCAGGAAGGATCAGGAAAGAGGCAGATAACTACACTTACCAGTAGCATGATTGCCCTGGAAGAACTGAATTAATAGGACTCAGATCTACCAAAGTGGCTGAATATATCTCCAGGTGCCTGTTCTGATATCCTGAATGGATGTGAGATAACAATGGAAGAATGGGAAAGGTTAGGGCAATAGCTTTATTCATAGGCTTGCCAAGATATTGGATACGTGAAATGACTTTGACCCTTCCTATCAGGAAGTGTTCCCACATTATCATTTCTCAGACATCTTCTCTGTTCATCTTTTGCATCAGTGTAAACTAGTTGTAGTGTCTGCCCTCAGGCCCAGCAGAGGAGACCCAGCTTCTGGACACTAAAATGTCATGTAGCAAAAAAGGGAAGATTGATATGTTCAGGACCTCAGAAAAACCAACAGAAGGGGAAAAAGTTTTGTAGAAATATGTAGCTGATGTTTCAGAGGGCCAAGCATATCTGCTTCCTGTCTCAACAGGCTGAGGAGAATGAGCTGCAAGCCTGTATGTAGAAAATAAACCTTGACAGTTTATCAGACTAGAATTTTTATGATGCTCTCAACAAGGCTGGGGCAAACTTCTCACTGTTTGTTGTTTAAGACAACCTACTTTGTTTTTCTTTTTTACTCTAGGGACCTTGGAAATAGATGGCCCCAGAAGAGCCCATTTCCCAAGAGAAGCAAAAAAATTTAATGCCTGTTGGGGTTCCCTTGTGTGAGCCATTGGCAAGGTATTTTGGTACTGTTCTAAGAACAGTCCAGAAGGCAGATGGCATTTCACAGCATGACAGACTTGCTGCCTTATTCCATAAGTGGCATGTCCTGTGCTGGCCAGATGACAACGTGTCCAGCTGGCTCACTGGGTTACAGAGAACGGGGTGAGCCGCTGCTGGAAGGAGTGTCCTGGCCAGGAGACAGTGATTTCAGTGCCTCCCCCTCCCTGTCCAAGAGTGGACAGAGGTAGACAGTACCTTTAATTTCCCTGCGGCCCTTTGTGCAAGGTAGGTCACAGACTACTGCTTGTGTTACTTAGCATTTCAATATCTCCAGGGGAAATTTTTTCCTCCTGCTTAGAAAAACTGTCTTTCCTTTAATCCATTTATTCCTGATCTGCCTTTCCCCTAGTCCTCACACTCACTGAACACTGTAACAAATCTGCTCTTATTTCTTGTTAAAAAAATGTAATTTTTCCCTAACAAACCGAAAATGGGTGGCACAAAGTTAGCCAGCTCTTGTTCTATGCCTTTTATTTTTCAGGAAACATGGAGTACTTTAGAAATTCTTCTATCCGATTAAGTGTAAGCCTTAAAGAGAGCGCATAAGAGAGTCTCACCTGTTTTTGTTCTTCCAGCAAAAGTTTGTTTTCATGGTGATAGCAAGAAAGAGGTACCAGGACTCTCTCAGTAGAGCTGTTTGGATTAATGAAGGTAGACATGACTGAAATGAGCCAGTGCAACAAGGGTTTTGTTCATTTAATGTCACATTTTTCTGCTTCAGGTTTTATTCCTTTTGTAAGATGCAAAATGTTACTTGAATTTCAACTGTATCTTGATTCCATGAAGATATTTTCAATTATAAAATAAGATAAAGTAAATCCCCATGAATAAATCTAGTGCACATTAATATAAGATTGTTTTCCCTTACCTTTTCAAGTAGTAATCTGAAATTCTGTGAGGGAATATAACAACTGAGAGACATGGAATGGAGTAATAAAAGATGAACATTAAGGATTTTTGTTTGGTTTCAAGAAACTTTTTAGGTTTGCAATATAGCATATTAGTACTGGATTCACAGGGATATTAAGGCATGGGAAACCATTTCTGTAAGAGGCCTTGAGAGCTCAGCAGAAAATGTTGCTTCCATTGATGCGGCCCTTTTCAGAATTTACTTCTTGCTAGTAACTTTGTGCCGTGTTTGTGACAGACCTTTCAGTGTCATTTCTCCAGATTCTTGAGAAGTCAATCACTGCTGAATAGGACCATAGCAGTACAGCTGGACACTAATTTTAAAAATAAACGTATTTGCAGTTCAAGGCAAGAGAAATCATAGAATGCTTTGGGTTGGAGGGGACCTGTAGAAGTCATCTAGTTCCCACCCCCTGCAATAAGCAGGGACATCTTCAACTCAGGCAGGTTACTCAAAGCCCCATTCAGCCTGGCTTTGAATATTTCCAGATCTGGGTCTTCCAGCACCTCTCTGGGAAACCTGTCCCAGTGTTCACCGCTCTAATAATAAAAAAATCTTAATACCTTGTCCCTCACCTCAATACTGGTTTGTGAGTCTTATACTTTACAACCATGCACCAAAATGCATGACTGTTCTGAGAAGACAGCAAGGCCTGTACTCACTCTGTGTTTCAAGATTAAGTTCCCAAATGGCCATACCATTGAATGCTCACCTTCATTCTCTGTGACTTTGCTATCAGTGAACGTTTCCCAATTAACCACAAGTTGTAAAAGTGTGAGTCTGTTTTCATAAAGTTGCTAAGAAGGGAGGGGGAAGAGAGTACAATTTCTCAAAGGATCTGTCCGTGTACCTGGCCTCAGTGAGTCCCCTCCACGGGGGTTCATTCCTGGGATGTGCCTGTGGGGTCTGTTGACCCCAGCATTGCCACCTGTGGTAGTGTATGGGTAAGAACATCTGTCCTTCAGAAATGGCGTGGGACCACCAACTGTTCCCACAGGTCAGTGAACACAAACCTCTCGATAGCTATAGATATTCCTCTCCACTGACCTACATGATTTGGTCTCGTGACCTACTGCTTTTGTTTATTTTTCAGGTTATAAAATATGCTTATCCAGCTTCTATAAGCAAGTGTGCAAATCTGAGAGTTGCAGTTCCAGAAATCCGCTCAAAAATGCCAATTAAGAGACTGCTAACCAACCCTCTCTTGCCTTTAAGCACCTGAAACCTTTCAAACATACTTAGAGGTGCAGGATTGCACATCCTATTAGGAACCTGCTAAGCTAGCCTGGCATACTAGCTGGATTTTTAAGGTACTCTGTGAAGATCATAATCCTCTTCTTTCTGGGAGCAACTTTATTACCCCAGGGAAGCAGATGAGCCAAGACTGTGCCAATATTTCCATCGCAGTGTTAGCTCTCTCTTTTTTTAAGTCTTCATGAAAAATAAGTCATTTTGTCCCATAATTAAGAACGAGAAAACTTCTCATGGCAGCAGATTTTGTTTATGATTTTCACACAAATATTTTTGACAGCACTGACATTTTTACAAGCATGACTAACTACACATTTACTCAGCTTCTTTTTTCTTTTTTTTTTCCTGGCACTTAAATGTGCTAAAGATAATGTCAGCTAAAGAATTCCAAAGTCTGGCAAGAAGTTTACTACGTGTCAGGGACTGTTTTCCTTTATTTAAAAAGACAAGTAGATGGCCAAGATACTGAATTTGAAATGACACCTGCTGAGCTTGCATCTCGGTGACTGTGACGAAGGATATTCTTGTCATAGAAGACTTTCTCAATAGCCAGTTTCATTCAGGACTTTGCCCTGTGTGTTCCTTAACATGTTTGGTATAGGACAAATTTTACAGTGTTGGTTTCTTTCTCTGTGAAATGAAGTTCATTAACTACTTCACAGGAGTATCATTAACTTCAATGCCCAGTAGTCATGTGATGCTGAGGGAAGAAGGGACTTTACAGCCTGGAAAGGACAGGAGGGTGCCTGCTTGCAGCAGGGATATATCCAGTGCTCACAAGACTGCATGTACATACCAGGAAGCCAGCTAAGAACACAGATACCTTCATTTACCTGGAAATTTATTAATGCACCTCCCTGTGATATCTGTCCTGATTCTTGTGAATGCCATTACTTCTCAGGAATCCATCTCAGACAGCTGAGGAAATGCCCTGTGCTGTGGAAATTGTGGAGTAGCACCCTTACTGAAAGAATTGTTTCCCAATTCTGTTCTGTCCGTCATGATGGTAATATCGTACTTGCAATATGTGTGCTCCAGAGATAATACCTGCCAGCATCTCCCACACAGTGGCCTTTAAGATATTTGTTTATTGTTTGTTTAAAGTAGTAAGGAGATGAGCAGTGTCTTGGAAACTGTTTTGCACAAACTGCAGAGAAATGCTGTCATTTATGATGATGTTGTCTGGCAGTTTTAATGAGTGTGATAGCTGTGTATTACTGACCCCACAAACCTGTCACTATACCCTGGTGCCACCTTTAGCTCTCTCTCTGCCCCCTTGAATATCCTCTGCTTTTTAGTATGCCAGTACTACGCTCCTGCCGAGCAGCTGCCTGTTTGGCATGAGTCATGCCAGACATTTGGCTATTTTGGACAAATGGAGATAGGCTATTTATCCCAAATAGCTGCCTGCCTTGGATAGCACATTGTCCTGAATAATGGAAGTACTATCAACCTAAAAATCCTTCAGAATTCTTCTGCCTGCACCCACATATCATAGCAAAGAAACCAGGAAACGTGCAAATAACGATTAATACAGCAGATGACGAGAGACACACTTTTGAAATGATAACTTGGTTTGACTTGGTTGTACCCCCATTAAAGCCAAGGAGTAGACTTTCCCTGGGTGCAGGGTCTGGCAGCTACTCCACAGCTTTGTGTCCCAACCCTTGGTGAGCCCTCAGAAAAGGTGCAGGTACTCTGATGATTTGCCTAGAACTGTCACTGGTCCCTGGCTCCCTGTTGTCGAGCTTGCCATGAAAATGTTTTTGAATATTTTTTTAAGCTCTTGGTTCACACACCAGAAAGAGCAACTCTGGGTTTGAAAATCTGTTGGGCATGTTCTGCCCAGAGAAACAAAAAGCCATACAGTTTGGGTAGAAATTAGGACTTTGCCCTGTTAAACTGGAGATGGTTTGTCAGGATGTGAAATTCAAGGGGTGTTCTAGGAGTTTATAGTGTCTCAGCCACAGATCAAGGGGACTTGAAAGAATTTTCTGTCTTGACACAGACCCTCCTGGGAGAGCTTTTTTTTCCTTTGCCTTTGCTGCCCTTTTTTTTTTTTTTTTTTTTTTTTTTTTNNNNCCCTCTTTTTTTTTTTTTTTTTTTTTTTGTGTTTGGTTTCCCAATCTTTTAATGGACCCATTGTAATTTATAGTAAATTCTTGCCCAATGATGAATGATGTAGTTTGCTAATGATGGATTTGGTTACAGTGTGTGTGTGTTGTAGAGTGAGAGATGATTTTATCTTGTTCTGATGGAGGACTCAGGTTACCAAGAAGTCTTTATAGCTCTTTATCAATCCACTAGTGGAGCCACCAGTTTAAAATGTGGGATTTTTCTCCTTTCTCCTCTGAATCTTAATGAATGGTAAAACAACTTTTAAAACCAATTATTTCAGAACACTGTTGCCCTATAGGCATATTTGTCATCATTTGCATTGGTCAAATTTCCATTAGTTTCAACGTGTGATGGGAAAAGAATTGGTTAAGAAAAGAATGTGGGGTCAGACCCAGAGAGATGGATATATAGATGGCCCAACAGCAGGGCCAGTGCCCTTGGTGAGCACACGGGTGAGCTGCTAATAGCTAGAGGTGGTAGCTAGCTGAGGCAATGGGTGGTGAATGGAAGATTCTCACATGGATTAATCTGCCAGGCTTGTTTTTGGAATCTGTTCTACATTCACTTCAATGGCTCGTGGACACCCTCCCTGTCCCCATCTCGCTTGAACAGTTTTGAGTTATTTTCGTTGTGTTTGGGAAAATATGTTTTACCTTTCTAACATCCTTTTTAATTTCCTGAAATTCAGTGTGTTATGTTTTAACCAGTAGGGTAATTTTTATATACATTTGTAATCTAATTGGGAACTATGTCAATTTCCTGTCAAATTAGATCTGTATAATTTGAATATATGCATATGTAGTCAATTTACTAATGCTCCCTAGTATTATTCAGTCCACCAATTTTTCTCTCATGAACAATTTTTTGAAGGCAATTTTAATAAAATTGGCTAATATTTCTTTTTCTTGCAGAGGGATGGGGAAAAAAAAATCTTTTCCTATAAATTCATTTAAAATTTTAGCTTTAAAATATGAAAATTTTAAATTAAAATGTGGCATTCAATGACACTATTTTGCAAAGGTGTATGAGATCTGCCACAATCGTCTATTTGCCCGTGACAATAACCAGAGGAGTTCTGTATCTCTCATCACTATTTTTTTTCTGCACAAAGGTCACCAGTATGCTACACACAATATGGAATTTTCAAATTTTGAAACATTTTGTTATTATAGTAATGGCTATTGCCATTCCTAACACATACCCTGTGAGAAGGTTTAAAAAATTTATGCCTTGGTTCACGCAAAAAAAAAAAAAGTGAGGGGGAGGGAAAAAAAAAAAACAAAGGTCAAAACTTTTAAAATGTCACTTCTTCTACAGTTTTGCATAGAAAATACATTGAAGCAGTGGGAGGGCTCCTTGCCCATAGAAACAGGCTGTAAGAAAAGAATGTTATCCTGCTGCTGTAGTTTCCACTTTCACTGGCAGCTGCGGGCTGAGCAGAAAAGCACTGTGGGAGCCTATTGTTACCCCAGCTGGGTAATAGTTTTCTTATTTTACAGTCAGCAACCGAGGGGGGTTGGGGTGTCTTAGCAAAGCGCCTGAAAATATAACTCCTGCAAACAGATCACTTTCTCCTTCACTATGAGAAAGAGGGATCCATAAATCTTTTATTTCATTTGATTCCTCTACCAAGGTAATTAACTACTTCAAACAAAAGATGGTCTTATTTTCCAAATAAATTTATACTGCATGGAAATGTTGCTCTGAAAGCTATAAAATCCCAGATGTCTAATGGAAAGCTCAATAATATTAATCTTCTCTCGTTTCCTCCTTTTTTCTTTTATTTTGTGAGAAATTTGATTGCTGAAAAGCAAATTTTTAAGAGTAAACCCACATGTATGATAATGCACATTTTTACCAGAACAAAGTTTTGATAGGAAATTGTGGGGGTAAAATTTTGCAGTCTTTCTTTTCCTGACAGGGAAAGTGTGTGCAGCCCTACAAAAGTGATATACGTGATTTTACACTGAATGGTTATAGCTCATAAGTTTCACTCTTACAAGATTGTAGGTTTCATGTAGTGCTGGCCTACCCAAGCAAGGGCAACTCTTTACATCACCACAGCAACTTAAGTTAAAGTAAGGGGAGGGTAATGATAAAACCTTTTAGCTCAGCAGAGCTTCCTCATGTCTTTCACTTCCTAACAACTAAAATTTGCAAGACCAACTGCAGAAAGAGACAAATCTTGCCTCTGGTGGGAAAGCTGACTAGGTGAATGATTTATGACCTCAACTTTTTGGTAGCCTCAGGTGTCACCTCAGTCCCCATATGAAGTCCTGCAGAGCAGCCCACCAGCAACATGGAAAGACAAAACACAGTCTGGTCAGTTGGATGAGAGCAAAGCTGCAAGGCCCAGTCGACGGACAGCTGATCAGAGGACTATTTTGGTCAAAGGACTTACCTGTTCCCAGCTCTTTTTCCTGTTGCAAATCCTTTGCAGCCCCTTGGAAAGAAAGGAGGATCTGTTCCAAAATGGGGTGGATCTTGTTGTAGCCATGTTTACTAACTAGGAACATGGAGTCAAGCTTGAAACAAATCTCTCTAGAAGTGGTGCAAAGGGAAGAGGTAAGAGGAGTACTTCCTTACCACACAAGGGGAGTACTTCCTTACCACCCAACTTCATCTCTGCGAAAGGGCTCTTTCTCCATGTGGGGCTCATGCCAGAGGAATGTCTGGATCAAGCCCAGGCTTCTTACATTAATGTGCTTTGCTTTAATCTCATAGCTGGTAGTGGTGGTGAAGTCACAATATCACTGGGTTCATGCTGCTGAGCCTCTGCTGCTGTTTGAAGCTGGATTACAGCTAGTCTGTGTTTTCGCACTCCTCCAAGCCTCAGGGCAGAGAGAGTTACAGTTTCTCTCCCTTACTTGCCTTATAGTGTCTCCCCTCCATCTATCCCACTTAGTCGACCCTCGCTTGACTGCTCTGATTGCCTGAGTTCATGTGACAAAATGCACAGCCATGTGTGATACATAAGATCAGGTCTGATGATCTGCTGTTCCTTATTTTTCTTCAGTTCATGCATCTATGATTTTCAGGTTGGCAGAGACATTGCTTCCCTATTCCACGGAGAAACCTTCTGGGAAGCACATATACTAGCTAGGACAGAGTCCGCCGTTTGTATCATGGGAAGATGATGGGATGCTTGGTGGGAGGCCCAAGACCAGGGCTCCCTGAAGATTGCCTAGCACGGCCAAGGTCAGAGCTCACAGCCTTAGGAAATCTGTGGCTGTGCTAAATTTGCGTACATACTCTCTGATACTCACCACCATGCTGGGGGAAAGCACCTTACTCTCCGAAAGGAGGACTTTATAACAGGGTGTCCTGGCTGCCAATACTGAAGGTTTGTCCAGCATCTATTCCTGGGCCACACAGCTGAGGTACAGACACAGTATGTCAGTTGTGGGGGGAGAAAGAGAGGCTGAGAGCTGAAAGGAGAAGAAGCCAAACTCCACACATTTTCTGGATTGTCTTGGACCAATGCAATAGGATGGATAATGTGGGAAAGAGTGATCCATTCCTTGCTTTCAGTACTTCCTCTGCAGATATTTTCAAGGGAAAGAATGAACAATGTTACAGTTTGGAATTTAGACCAATGACAATGGCATTAATTTCATGCACTTGTTACATCTGCCAGCATAGAGATCAAACTGTGGCATGTACTCACTTTACAGGCCCAAGGTTCAAGCCCACCTATTAAACAAGCGAGGTTTCGGGAACGATGAATATTCATAAAAGTGGGGTTGGGCCAGAACGAGTCAGGTCTTGTTGCAGACTCAAGGAATGGACTTTCAAACCTTCAGTCTGTATTTCAAGCTGAAAATATTCTTGCCCTTTTCTCCACAAACTTGGCTTAGTTCTAAGTCTGTCAGGCCAACAACCACTCTGTGGCATACCATACACGAGAGGAACTCACTGGTTTTTGTATCAGCCACACTCTAACTCCGTGAACCACCAGAAGGAGAACTTTGGGTAGATTAATAAGGAGACCAAAAGGTTTTTCTCTGCTCAGAGCTGGACCGGCTTTCCTATATAAAATTTCCCTCATGCACAAAGGAAAAATTGCTGAGAGCTCACAGCTGAGAGCATCCACTTGTTGGTACAGGGTAATGGATTCTGCTCTACTGGAAAAGGATGGAAAGGATCTACCCCACAGAAAATTTTGTAAAGATTTAAGGTCCAGTTTATGCAATGCATGTGAATCTTCCCCAGCAGAATTGTTTTGACACTCTTCTAAATGTTTTAAAATACTTTGAAAGACTGCAAGCCGAGAATGGGGCACAAGGCCAACATGTAAGATGAAGACTTTCAGTGCAAGTATGCACAGTCGTTGCAGTATACAGGTATACAGACACACAACTTTTCCATTAATAGTATTAATTTGTTTGACCTCCGTAGTTAGTAAAAGCTTTCTTTTGCTCTTCATGGGAATTGAAGTTTTAGTTAGAAATGCCACCATCCTAGCTGAACACTTGGTCTTACCCCAGGGATGTGTGAATTGGGTGACTGGCCCGACCAACAGGCACCCATGCAGTCAGTGCTTTGTCTCTAGGGCAAAGTTTACAGGTCCCTGTGTGCTGCCTGCTCTACATGCACAGAAGAAAAGACATAAGTGAGAAGGTGCTTACAGTCTATGGATATGTCTACCTGGAGTTGTGTTCTGCTGATGCCACAAGGTGAGCAGAAGCAGTTTTGCTATGGCTAAAAAAACACAAAGATGGAGATGAAGAGTGTTTCTGAGGTATTAGGTATGTTACTTCAGACTTGGCACCGCATCACCTTGGTCATGCCATTTTGGATCAGGGCATGGAGACAACTCATTTGCATCTGACTGCAGAACAGTCTGTAGCCAATCCCCTGCACAGACAAAAGAGAGTGGAGAAACAGATGGTGGAGCAGTGTGCTCAAGGCCACATAGGAGGTCAGCAGGAGAAGCAAGAGTTAAGCAGACATCCCTCTGTCCCACAACAGTGATTCATCTCCTGAGCTCACTGCCTGGTTGGGCTTTACAAAGGGTAAGTATATTTAAAGTCTAGGCAAAACACCTATTTCCTCCACTGACACTTCTGTGAGCAGTTGTCGGGTATTTAAGTCTGGCAAACATGAGAAGGTTGTATAGAGTTTTCTTAGATTGACTAAGAATTGTAATAAATTGCTAATCACATCAAAAAATCCAGCAGCATCTAAAGAAGGACTAACTTTCACTGAAAGCTTCTGAAATTGTTCTCTACTTGCATTACCTTAATAGCAAATGGTACCTGCACGTGCAGCCATGTAGATGGGCAATCTAAGCCAGATATTTTTGCCTCTGCTAGAGGCAATGGAGAGAAACAGGACCATCTATTTTAGATACCAACTAGGGAAGAATTGAGTTGCCCTACAAGGTCCTTTTGTTATAGAAACATCTTGGGTCAGTAGTTGAATCTGGATAGCCAACTTTGAGACAGCTTACATTTGATATGGGAAGTTATGCATTGGAAATAATGCTCTAACTTCAGTAGGGCCAAGGTTTCACTCCTTGTTTTTGCCTGTTTTTATGAAGCCTTGATCTTCAGCATGCAAATACTATATACAAATCGATGAAAATTTGTCTTCTCATTCACAAATGCATGAAAGTTTTTGAAAACTTGAACTTTGTGTAAGCCCAGTAATTTAAATGGAATCTGTCATCAGCCCCACTCATAAAAATTATTTGTCTGTTTATGTTTTGATTATTTTCAGGTTATTAATTCTTAAAAGACTTGTCTTAGCAATGGAAGGGTTTAATAAAATTTAAGAGGAACCTACTTTAAACTATTTTTCTTTTCAAGGTGAATTACAACACATTTATGTAGGTAAGTGCTTGTATCCCATTTAAAAACCTAAGAAACACTGTTGTCTTATGGAAGGTCTTTTCAGTTTGATAAAGATTTGTGTGTGCATAAAGCAGAAAATTAGTTTTAAAAACCAGAAATACAATGACTGAGTTGTCCATTGTCTACTGCAATGTATTTTTATTTTTAAAGCACTTTAAAATTGCTAAGATTTTGCACTGATTTCACGTTAGGTGTTACAATGTAGCCACTCTATATACTAAAAAATCACCTCTTCTTCAGGAGCACTTTTTAGTATAGTTTTTGGGTACTGTTTACTGCCACTTTTTTATCCTTTAGCTACAAGCCATTTCCTTAAATTACAGGGAACTTTGTTCAAGCTGCCTTTTATCCAAAGTTGGTTCAGAGTTATATTGTGGTAGTCTTTGGAGAAGAATCTTGTATTTGACAAGTTGCAGGTACTTTATGCCTTTTGAAGAACTGAATGGACTCAATGGTCTCCCAGTAGAGCACTAGCTCTACTTACAAATTTTACTGAAAACCAAACTTTGACATTGAGGATGGAAAGCACCAGCACAGGTTGCCCAGAGAAGTGGTGGACATGCCATCCCTGGAAACATTCAAGGTCAGGTTGGATGGAGATATGAGCAACCCAATCAATTTGAAGACGCTCGTGCTCATTGCAGGGAATTGGACTTAGAGGTCACTTCCAACTCGAACTGTTCTCTGATTCTATGACTGAAAGGGCCCTTTGAAAGGAGTAGACATGTTGTTAATTACATAGTTTGATTGACATGACCAAGGCCCTACCAATATTTTTTTACTTTCTTCCTTTTCCACAGTCTTCATGGGCACTAGTCATCTTGAAAGTGCATCTTCACAATACATGTTTAAAATTATACAGAGAAAATGATCCCTAGATGTGCCTTTTCCCATTGTCTACAAACGGGGTCTTGGGTGAAGAACTGTAGATGTTTGGGCTGGGACAGATAAATACAGGCTATACACATTAGATAAGATGTTCTCCAGAATCTTTCAGTAAGCTTGAAAAGGCATTAGCCCCTTGAGGAGAAGTTGAGTATGATTTTTGTGTATCACCCTGTTGTACTGAAGTGTGGCTATTCAGAAACATAGAATGGTTTGGATTGAAAGGGATCATCTAGTTCCACTCCCCCTGCATTGGGCAGGGAACCTTCCACTAGACCATGTTGCTCAGAGCTTCATCCAGCCTGGCCTTGAACACTTCCAGGGTTGGGGAGCCTGGAACTACTCTGGGCAACCTGTTCTGGTGTTTCACCACCCTAATAGTAAAAAATTTCTTCCTAATGTCTAATCTAAACTTGCTTTGCTTCAGCTTAAGACCATTCCCTGCTGTTGAATTGCTGCACATCCTTGTGAAAAGTGTCTCTCCAGACTTCTTGCAAGCCCTCTTTAGGTACTGGGAAGCTGCTGTAACATCTTCCTGGAGCCTTTTCTTCTCCAGGCTGAACAATCCCAACTCTCTCAGCCTGGAAAGGTGTTCCAGCTCTTTGATCAACTTAGTGACCTTTTCTGGAGTCATTCCAACAGGTCAATGTCTTTCTTTTGTTTGGAAACCCAGGANTTTTTTTTTTTTTTTTTTTTTTTTTGTGGGAGGATCTGCAGCAGTGCAACTGATGAAAAATAAACATTTTTTTTTTTGCAGGTGGAAATTGGTGAGAAAAGAAAAAGGTACTAATTTAATACTTTTAAAAAATTCATCTCTGGTATCAAAGACAAAACAATCAAGGTGTGGGATTCAGTTGCCTACATGTTTAGAGCTATTTTAGGCATGCAGAGAGTCTATTTAGTTGCCTCCATCTGCCACTACAGGAATTTCTAGGTTCTCAAAGGTTTTCTAACATATCTGTGAACATCTGACACTGGCATCTAACAGGATTGACCAAAGGCTAGGGAAAATGCTTTAAAGCAACACTCTGAGTTTGTTTGGAAAGTGAATCTTGCCTTTTCTTTCTAGTTTCAGTTGTGGAAATTTGTCATTGTCCTTTCCTTTTTTCTTTTTTTTTTTTTTTTTAGCATCTAATTTCGTATTTTCATTGTTTTTCTCCAGGGAAATCCCATCTTTGATATATATACAATATTAGTTCTTCTTGGGCTTTTTTTCAGGGAGCTTGCACAGAAAGTGACCAAAGATGCAAATCCTGAACACCAATGGTGTAAAGCTCCAGACATACACATTCTTTTAGTAATTGCTGCGGGAAAATATCTCTTGATATAACTTTTTTTGATTGGAAAGTACTTGTTTGTGGACTGGTGATTCAAGAATTTGTAGAAAGGAGATCTGACACTAAACACTTGCAAGCTGAAAGAGTTACTGTACTCTGATATTTGGTGTCCTGGGGGAAGATGCTGCTCACTAGAAATGATGTGGGAAAACCACCATCACGTCTTCTCTAATGTCTGTATTTTGAAAAGAAGCAGTGATGAGCTTTTATAGAATAGAATAATCATTTCACAAGAAACATGCCACACCATGGGAGAATTTCGAAGACAAGGTACCTTTACTGCAGAAAACAGGAAGATTCTGAAGTTTTGCAGGGGGTTGAGCCCTAAGATGTGTTTCTCTTTGTAGTATTTCTCTTGGCTAACTATTGGCAGTGCTCTGCCCAGCAGGCTGGCTGTGCTCAGTGTTATCATCACTGGCTTGTCCCTCTTCTGTGTAAGGGCCTGGGGGTTTGTCTTAGACCCCTCTTAAAAGCCCATGTACCCAAAATCATCACACCATCTAGCATTTGAACATTGTTTCTTCTTTCTTTCCTTTCATCCACTGTGAAAAACCAATGTCTTATAAACAGACTGAAATCACCACAGTGTTTTATACAGACTTGTAATGACTAACATACACAGTAGATTTTATAGTCCTAGAATTCCTTTGATGACTACTAACCTGAGCTAGTAAAGTCCTTTAAGCAGTTCCAGTTGTCATCAAAGATCAGATGGGATTGTACAAACTAAAGGTGATGAAAGTGTTGTATGAAATGTCTCTGTAAAAAATTCCATCTTTCATTCAAGTCATTTCCTGGCAATACCTCTGTGGACTGCAATGAGAATGTCGTGTGAGCAAGAATTGGTTGAAGATAGCAAGGATAGATCTGTACTCTGGGCATCTCTACTATGTATTGTTCTAAGAAGCAACACTGAGAAGTATCACACCCTTCAATCACAGCAGCTGGTAAATTGAGGCTCTCGCCTTGGTTTACATTAAATATTTCTGCTCTTATTTCTTTTTTCTGTTGGAGCATTGCTGAAAGGGAGACTTCACCCCATTTTGAAATGCATAGTCTGCTCTGCTGTAGCAGTTCTTGTGGGCAGGGGCGCTTAGTTTTACAAGAAAACTAGGGTCTGGCAAAGCCACTGATGCCATTTGCCTCTTGTTCAAGCCCCTCGTAATAGTGTAATTCCCTGATGTTGCAGATCTACTCCTAGGATCAGCTTTGGTGATGCTGATTCATCAGAGCCACATCTTCTCGCACATCCTTTGGTTTCCCCTACTCTGGGTTGAGTTAAGGCAGAAGACACATTTCTGTTGGCTGTGCACTATCCTAAGGAAGGATAAAGCTAGCAAGCATTGCTTGGGCTCCTGCCTCCAGCCTCCTCCCAGAGGGGTCTCCAGAGTTTCCCAGGAAGGCTGGGAATGCTGACACAGCTATTGACTGCCCTGCACACCAACATGGATCTACATGAATAAGTGACCTCTTGCTGCTTCCTTGCTGTAGCTGGTACAAATACTCTCCCGTAGCAGAGCTGCAAACCCTTTCCATCATATAGATGGGTCCACAAGAGTTTCATGAGCCTTATAATTCTCCATGAGATACAACATTGGCTGACATGAGTCGGGTTTTTGCAGATTTATTCTTCCACACATGGAAAAATTAATTTAACCTTTCTGAAAAGTTGCCTTAAAATAGAACATAAGACACACATATTTTCCTGTGGCTTCATTTTATGTTTCTTTAGAAGTAAGAAACCAGAAGCTTTAGAAAGATTTCATGTGTTAGTGAGGGTAAAGATGCAGCAAAACAAGATATGAGTGGATGGAACAACAAGCACATCTGTCTAAAGAACTCCTTCTCCTCTGCAAAGTTAAGAATGACTGAATAGTAAATTGTTTTTAATAAGTTTTGTATTCCTCTGGGATACAGTTAAAGGGTTAATTTAACGCTTGACCCATTAAAACCGTTGAGTGCAGTGAGAACCTTGTAAGGCTGATCAGATGATTATTGCTGGAAGATAAGTGGTTGAAAACCGAGCCTCACTAGTTCAGGTAATCAAGGGAAATTGGCATAAAAGAGAAGATGCGGCTGAGTAAAGACAGAACAGCTACCTGAGATTCTATTACTTGTCGTCTTTCAAGCATAATAATGAGATTATAGTAACCCTAAACTGGCTGAAAACAGAAATCTGGCTGTCTGTCAAGTTCATTGTGTTGAGTTTTACAACACTCCAGATCTGGTTCCTCTGAACCTACAATAATTACACCAGGAAGGCAGGCTCAAAGAAATCCTTTTCAACCTTGGACCTTTGTCAGGTTTTGGCTTATGACCAGCATACCATTGTTTATGTCATGGGAAAATAAAAAAGAAAAAATAAAACAAAACAAAAATCATTGTTAATGTTTTTTATTATTTTTTCAGCGTGCGATTCTTTAAAAAATGGCCACAAGTCTTTCCTCACTTTAGCTGTCACACTGCCTTGTGATTTTCTGAATGAACTTGTTATAGAACTACGAGCCCTTTGGCTCCTTTGTGGTTATTCAAGTCAGAGCATTTTGCTGTAATAATTTTTTACACCTTTAATTGACACACGCTGCCACATCACACGCATGTGGGGTAGTGCTCCTATTTGTTAAAAAGTAAAAAATTACACAAGAGACAGAAACACAGAGTCCATTACATTGACCTCAAATGTACATTTGTTTCCAGCCTGGACTAGTCTTAAATTCAGGTTGTTTTGGTGTGGAGAGAGTTGTCAAAAACGTGGGATGTGAGATCTTGTTTAAAGACAGAATTGAGATAGCAGCCGTAAAGTTGCAGTTCAGGAAGACTTTTATGCAAGTTTGGAGTCCAATTGGCTTCAGCTCCACCAGGCACGCTGTTCCTCCTGCTCAGAGGAAGTGTCTCCCTGCCCTTCCTTCTGTCTTGATTCCTGCTTTTCCAGGTCGAGGCTTGAACTGATAGTAGGAAATGTTTGCATCCATGCCTCACTTCAGACTGTGAAGAAAATAATCAGATCAAAAGTCTGTATTTACCACAGAAAGAGCTGTGCCAGATGAGGGTATCACCAACCTGTTCCTAGGGGTCACCATTATTGCTGTTGCCTGTGCTAAGCTGCCTGGGTTAGCCTGGGTGAGCTGGGCAGCTGGCGTTAACCTGCCCGCTTTCTGCCAAAGTCCTTCACAGGACTGTTCACACAGACAGAGCTGCTGGAGCAGAAGCCTCCCATGATGGTCAGGGATCAGCATCTCAGCACAGTACTGCTGTCACTTAGCATGGCTTTATGAGAGGACAACTTACACAGCTTCAAGCTTCCATGCATAAGATGCTGATCTCCTGGCCCCTGGTGCTGGCAGACAAGCTCTTTTGTCCCATGTGTATTGTAGTCTTGTGAGCTGGTATGATTCAGTTGCCAAAGAACCCTTACTCTTGGTCTAAACTGAATCTCCCAGAGGGATTCAGAGCATAGGAATGTCAGTTTGCAGTTCCAAAGGTCCTTCAGACACAGATCAGGTCCTAAGCACAAGTATGGACTTAGGACTGTGATTAAATGCTTTGTTCAATGGTGCCTATAACAAGTATGTTTCAGACAGACATTCAGCATTTGTTAAGGGCTATACCCACTGCAGATTCTCTCCTCATTTTTTGCAGGCTGTGGGCTTGTGACAGCGTTTGTGAGCTGCCTTTATTCCTATTTTCAACATCCATGTAGAAAAAAAACTACTGTTCATTGAATAGGGATAATGACTATCACTGAGCTGCCTTCCATGGCCTCCATGAAGTAGCAACCACTTGTAAACCCTTCTTAAGTCCAAAATATTTTTATAAGGCCCTAATGGACTTAGAACCCTAATTTTCGATGCACCTGTTTCTTAAACGTGAGGTTTGTATCTCAGTGCTCGTCCTTGAAAAGTCACATCATATGGGCCTTTCTGCAACAAGCAATACAGAACAGTCCTATGGCTCTAACCTTAAAACTGAACGGTTTTTCTGGCGGTAGTGTTTGATGAAGCACACAATAGATATTTTTATTGCAGAACCATCTTCCCTGTTTATTCTGAAAATCAGATTCTTTTCCTCATAACTAATAACCAAGGCCCTCAGAACTACCAAGTTTGTGTCAAAGCAGAACTAAATTAATAACAACCTTTGCAGTCTCAGGCCTGGTTCTCATAAGTGAAAGTCTTCTCAGTGATGGCTCTGCAGTTCATAAATCACTGACTGTGAGACATGCAAATACACTGTATTATGATATTTGCAATTAATACAGGAACTATGACTGCTTCTTAATATAGTTCAGTGCAGAACTAGTTCAGGAACACGGAATACTGAAGTTAAACAGACTGGGCAACTGGCAGCAAATCAGGTATTTTTCACTTCAAAATCAGAGTTCATCAAAATGGAACTATTCCATGGAAGTCCATGTTTTAGCAAAGCTGCCTTGCCCCTGAGTTTAACCAACATTAAAGGGGAGAACTTGTCATTGCGGAGAAACAACAGCTTGAGCCCAAGGACTGAGCTGAGCTGAATGCTTGCAAACAGCTACTAGTACTGTCTTTTTAGCTTACTGCTCTTTTATTTAAGGGGGAAAAAATAAAAGAAAAATTATTCATAAAAGTTCAGTTACTAAAAAAAGAGATACATATCTAAAAGCTTGGGTGTAAAATCCTAAGGCTTGCTCTCTTCCTGGGTTGAACAGAGAAAGATCACAGCCCAGGCCAAGCTATGCAGAGGGCATAGGGCTGCAAGATTTGAATAGAAGGCGGCCCATGCACAGTGCTCTGCTTTTTCCTCACCAGCCATGTATCTGACCCAGTATCTACTCTCATGGACTCAGGAGTAGCTTACAACACCCAATCTTCTACCATTTGCATTGAATATACTTGGTTAGATGAAATTCATTGACTTCCATTTGCATGTGGAATAGCAGATTCAGATAAGGTAGAACTGAGAAATTAATTCTTCGTTCTTCTGTCCTATAAATATATTAATTCATACATACCCAACATGGTTTAGTTACTGTTTTACCCTAACAAGTATTTAGGACCTCATCTTCACATATTTCTATTAAAAAAAAAAATTACTTTCATGGATAAGTGAAACAGGAATGTGAAAAGAAACAGGAATACTTCAAGATCAGCACAGATCCTGAAAGCGAGGATTTAAGTACGCTTCGCTTCAATTGCCTCAGTATTATCAACTCTGAAAAAAAAGAATGTTTGTAATATTTAATGAACCTCTGCAGTGATGTTACGGGCAAATATTATGAAGGAACTACAAGGAAACTGCAGAGTTAATAGAACTGAATTGAAGCAAGGATTTTCAGAAGTGACTTAATCTGAGGCTTGAAAACTGAAATAACTTTTATCCTTGTTGAGAAACTGCTGGCTCCCTTCACCCAAACATATTTATATAGATATTTAACTGATTTCACTGGTGAACAAGTTAATGTATTCTAGAACAATTTATTTTAAAATGTGAACTGTAAAATTATGCTACAAAGTTTATTAAACTTTCAGGTGTTACATTTTGACATACTCAGATCTTTCCTTTAACAATGACAGAATGCTACACAAAAATACTGCATTTCATCTGGTGTAGGTCTTTATCTTATCTTGACAGATTATTGCTGGTTAAATTGTAGAGCTGACTTAAAGGCAGGACTCTTCAAGGGAGTGAGAAATTAAGGCTTCACCAAATGGTAATAAAGCTATTAAAAATGCAAACAGAAAACAGCTACACTGTACAGGTTAGACAGCTAATCCAAACTAGCAGTTTAAAAAAGCAGAGCAATTACACTTTTATTTAAATGCAAGGAATATGAGCAAGAATAGAATGAGGTGCCTTGTTTAAATGCATTCTTTTGAATATTTATTAGAAATAATACATGTAGTTAAGCCACTTATCTGATTTCACTGAATAAGTAAAATGAAAAAGATCAATTTTCATAATTATACTAAAGAAGTCTGTCTTTCATAAAAATCTCATTAATAACACCATTATTACTGAAAAAATATCTCAGTATTATTATTGTTATTCTAATTATCAGCAAAACGCTACTGATAATGTTGTCATAAAATTCCTTTTTAGTATCCTATTAAAGAAGATAGATTAAGTAGTGGTTTAAGTTAAATCTAGATACTAAGTGGCATTTAGAAAAAAAAAATTCTTTGTGTATTTGGATAAAATACATTATGTGTATAATTACATAAATTACTCCACGTTTAGCAAACAAGAGATATAGATAATGCTTACGTGCATATATGCTGTTGTACCTATAGAACTATATCACCAGCTCAGAAGGAAACACATCAAGTCATGCAAGCAAAGTAATAAAATGCTGCCCAGGAACAAAAATATTTTTTGGTAAAATTTTAACAGACATTTTCACTTATTTATTATTATTATTATCAGAGTGCCTGTCAACACTCATTATTTTTTTAGTGCTCACCTGGGTTTTTTTAATTGCTGAAGATCTTGGGATCCTCTAGAGATTAATATTAGAAAGAGCACATTGTCTTACACAGAAAGAAAATTTTAGATGCTTACATCCATTTTCCAGCATGATTCAGAACTAGACCAGTGTGGGAGGGAGCCACAGAGGAGGGGGCAGGAAGGATTTTTGGATTTGGAATCTGACAGTTCTTCATCCTTATGGCAGTCAAGGAGTGAACAGCCAACATGGCTAGAGAAGAAGAGAATTTGTTCCTGACATGTAATTTGACATGGTTCCACATCGAGGATCAGCATGCGCAGAGAACAGAACCTCAGCCAGACAAACAAGACAGCTGGTTCCCCACCCGAAAAGCTGATTAATATATATTAACTATAGTAGCCACCACAGTCAATAAAAAACAAGTAGTCAGGCTTCTCTGGGAAGTCCAAGGTTGTGAACAGCTTTCTGAGGCAGGAGGCATCTGGAAGATGAAGGGACAGAAAAGTTGCGTAAGTTGTCCTGGGAAGGCAGTCTGCTGCCCTGTTGCCCTCTGTGAGCCTTCACACTGTGCTAAAAGAAAGAAGCCAATGGCAGCCTAGCAATCTTATAATTCTTGCCTCTGGAAAGATAAGAATTCAGGTTTATGGAGCAACAGATTTTCACCAATTTAGATTGTTCTGGCAGTTTCTGGTTCTGTTTCATAGCCACGACTTTAATAGTAGTGGGAACAAGTTAATTTGACAGTACAAGAGGAGGCCAGTGTCTGCGAGGCAAAGAAAAGAGTAGGTTAAAGCACACTTTTCTGCCCAGATCTTGGTTATTACAAAATACATGTCCTTACATGCACAAAACCATGGAGGGCAGTGTTTGGGGGAATGGCTACTTACCATAGCATTGATTAAGCAATGCCTACAGGCATGAGTAAGAAGGATTCAAGCAAAAATTCAAAGCTTTTCCTGAAGAGGGTTAGAAACAAGTACATCCCAAAGTAGATGGTAGGCTGATTTTGTCTTGAGATGTATTATTTTTTTGTTAATTTGTATCATGTTCTGAAAAAAATCCTGTCTAGTGAATTTTGTTTGTGTCTATAACTTGACTGCCTTCTCCTATATTAAAACATTTACAGAAAACTAACTTCTCTGACTCAAGAGAGTCAGGTAACTTTCAGAAACAACTTCCTGGGTACTGAAATCCCCGGATGCAATAGAGATAGTTGTTACTTATCCCAATGTGTCACAGGTGGCATTTACCACCATGCATGAATGTTAAAGCAAACAGAAACAGCTTTTATCACAGCAGAATGTCATGATCTGCACTTAGGGTTCAATCTTTCCATCGACTATGTGGGCACAAATTGACATGCCTTGGAGAGTAGGATTGAATTCTCCACTTATTTTAGAAAGTGTTCTAAAAATAAAATCAATATAGGGAGTTGTAAAAATAACTTTTTCTTTACTTGCTAGGCAGAACTGCATAAATTACGGCTTGATTTTCTTCTACTTGAGAATTACATAAGTTGTATGAAAAGCCCCAAATAATTTTATACAACCATTGTGCTTTTGTGTCTGCATGTCTCTAGTGATTTCTTTTTTCTTCCATTTTTTCTTTCCCCCCTTTCTCCTGTTCTCTCTCCTCCACTCTCTGTCTCTCCATGACTCACAGGCATGCACACACATACACACACTCTTCAGTAGCACAAGTATATGCAGCAGGCAACCCCCAGTTTTCCTGCTGGAAAGTGTTCCTGTGTCTTCCAGTATGATTTTTCTAAGCTTTTGTGTATGACCACCTACCTCTGCAAGATAAATTGATTTCAGTTGATCTCTTGGGTGCACACTTAGGGCAGGTTTCACTTAGTCATTCTCTGTCTCCATCCCACTGTTTGGATTTACTGAGGCTACTTTATAAGCAGTTGCTACTTTTAAGAAGGAAGAATACAAATAAAACAATAGTAGAACCCCATAGTCTTATTATTTCCAGAACTGTCTCTGTCTAACACTGTTTCTGATACTGTAACAAAGCAGATCATAATTAACTAGGCACCCAAAGATTCCTCACATTCCAGCTAAATCCTGCAATTTTCCTGTCCAAAAGCCCTCACAGAATTTTCTTTAGCAAAACAGTTAAAACCTACGTAACAGCAAAGCATCTGTCCCCCATCTCCCCAGGAGCACGGGGTTCCTGGGGCTGCATGCGCAGTTAAACTTGCATTCACAAAACCAGCAACAAAGCTCCTGCTAACCCAGTTGTGCTTGCACCCTCGCAGGCCTTAATTATGAGATCACAAAGTCCCCCAACTCCAAATAATATGGATTTTGTCTCCAAAGTTGGGCACAGGGGTGTTTCACAATATTCTTTTAGTCGAACCCGATTATGTGAATTTACGTGTCAGAACCTTTATTGCTGTAATTGCTCTTCTCTCAAATATTCACCTTAACAAATTGATCAGCCTTAATGTGCTGTGTACTTCCTAAAAGGAAAGCCTTGATTTCTTTTGGAGGTGGTACTTCAGAAACATAAGCATGTCGACTTGTCTTTTGATGAGCTGAGTGTCTTGTTTGTGGCTGTGTGTCCGACATAAAGCTGTACCTGCTTTGTGTTTTTCCTGTGCCCAGTCCTCGGGCTCTTTTAAGGTCTGTATTCACCGCTCGATGTGTTAGATCTCTTTTCCCTCTCCGTTTCCTTTTCTTCTTCTCACCTCTTATCTCCTTCCTTCTTTCCCCTTTTCCTTTTTCATTTACCTTGTTCATAGGCATCTGCACTTGTTTATTGCTGATTTGTAAGCCAACAGTGTCTCAAAGACATGGAGGTGCTGGAGCGTGTCCAGAGAAGGTGGAGGGTCTGGAGCAGAAGTCCTGTGAGGAGCAGCTGAGGGAGCTGGGGTTGTTTAGCCTGGGGAAAAGGAGGCTCAGGGGAGACCTTATCTCTCTCTACAACTACCTGAAAGGAAATTACGATAAGGTAAGTGTCGGTCTCATCTCCCAAGAAACAAGCAACAGACAAGATGAAATGGCCTCCAGTTGCACCAGAGGAGGTTTAGATTTCATGTTAGGAGAAATTCCTTCCCCAAAAGGGTTGTCAAGCATTAGAACAGGCTGCCCTGGGAAGCGGAGTCACTATCCCTGGAGGTACTGAAAAGATGTGTAAATGTGGCACTTGGGGACATGGTTTAATTGTGGACTTGGCAGTGCTGGGTTAATGGTTGGACTTGATCTTAAATACCTTTTCCAACTGAAATGATTCTGTGATTCAGTAAGTCGGTAAGAATAACTTGAAAAAACAATTCCCAGAAAAATACTTGGAATATATGTGTGCATTCAAATGTTACCTTTCACATTTTAAAGAGCACAAACACAGAAATAATAGTTACAGCAGATATTCATCCTTCAGTGAGCTCCTAAAGCATCATCTTTTGTACAAAAGTGCCACTGCTTCTTAAAAATACTTATATGCATGAAAAATTGAATTTGTTCACTTAAGCATTTCTGAAGACTCGAAACAAAACATCAGTAAGATAATTGCTGCATCCAGGAAATTATCATGAAGTGATATGTGACGCATAATATCTGTTAGTGTTAAAGCAAGTGGATATACTTTGGGCCAGATCATGGTCAGCCGCGGGGCATTTCAGGAGAGAAAGAGCAGGCTTCAGCAGCTAGATAGCATTTTTCTTGCATTCAATTATCTTTCTGTGCTATCTGACTGCTCTCTCCCTGTTCCCAGGTGTGGTGGTTTTAAATTTTAGGCGTTGGCTAGGTTTGTTGTTTTTTAGGCCTTCCTGGGAAACAACCAGGACAGAAGGTCAGGAAAAAGAAGATTTTGTTGTTACTTTATGTTGTAAATCACTAGATGTTATGCTCAGACCAAAAAAGCCACTCCAGTCAGTGCAAATCAGGGCGGACTCATGACTGCACCTGCTTTGGTCCTGCTTTTCCTAACCTTGAGAATATGAACTGAGCACCTTTGATGCACAAAAAGAAGCACTTACTTCAAAATACATCAGGGACTATTTGATGAATTGCCTGTTGAAAATTATAGAGAAATGATGTCCATTAATGCTCTCCAAACAATACTTGGATGCACCTGTAATACTTTCTCCACCTATATTAACATGAATAAACTGCATTAGCTGGTTTCCTTCTATTTCTAGCTGTGATGTAACTGTTTTACTTCAAATCATGTACTTGTTCTGTCATGCATTTCGGGTTCTCCAAAACAGCTCCTGTAAATTTCAACATGGCTCCATATGTAATTTCTTTTCACACAAAGCTGCTGTTGGCATAACATTATGCAGAAAAACATATACACCATCTCTCCAGGCCCTCCACCCTAATTTCTCTCCTGATATTGGAGGTGTATTATGACTTTTATTTCTATTTGGCACTTCAGGAGAAGGATATGTTTATGATTTTGACAATCCATATGCTTATGTTTAAAGTGTATTTTCTGTCTCCAAGTAGGAAGGCAAATAACCATTATCAGTCACTACTTATTAAATAAAATTGTAGCTAGTAAATGGCCAACTTTAGCAATTCTTAAGTTCAGTTGGTATGACATTCTGATTTAGAAGATATTCACCTTTAAGAAAAATTACAAAAAGAAAGGATGTATAGAAAGGGGAGAGGGAATGATTCATAGGAAGAGTCGTGGCTCCTGTGGAGCTATTCTTTGTTTCACAACACAATATGTGCTGAAATCCTCCCTGCTCAAAAAAACCAGTGTAAAAGGATCTGTTATTTCACCCCTCCTTTACATGGTAAGAGTGTGTTTTGATCCCAACTGCTGAAGAAAGAAAATACAGTAGCCCCTGCTCCTAATTTGACCCCTTCTTTTATGAAAAAGCATGTTACTATAAACATTAACTCTGGCTAATAGTCCTCAGAAACACTACTCTTTGTCATTGATGTGACAAACTTTAGCCTGCCTTGGCTTTGAGATTTGCCCTCACTTGATGGTCCATGGCTCTCTTAAAACTTGCTTTTGCCCAACCAGTGTGCCTGACTAGCTGACACAGCGCGTGCATAACTGTGCTGCACTTGTGGCAGATCATATTCATTGGCTTGAGTCCCCTCAAACCATCAGGACTTCTGAGGGAACGTGGTTCTTTTAGGTGCATAATCTTCACAGAATCACAAAGTGTTTGGGGTTGTGAGAGACCTCTGTAAGCTGGTCTAACACTTCTGCTCAAGCACAGACACCTAAAGCCAGTTGCCCAAAACCACGACTGAACAACTGACATATCTCTAAGGACAGAGGCTCCACAACCCCCTTGGGCAACCCGTGCAAGCATTCCATCATCCTCACACTAAAGTGTTTTCTTACATTTAAAAGGAGCCTCCCGTGTTTCAGGTTGTGCCCATTGCCACTTGTCGCTAATCACCACTGAAAAGAGCTGTCTCTGTCCTTTTGTCACTTTCCCTTCAGGTATTTCTACAATGATAAGCCCCATCTCGAGCCTTCTCTTTTACAGGCTGGGCAATCCCAGCTCTCTCAGCCTGTCCGCCTCGTATGAGAGGTGCTCCAATCCCGTAACAACCTCCACGGCCCTTCACTGGAGTTTCTTCAGTGTGTCCATGGCTCTCTTGTACTGAGGAGCCCAGAACTGGACACTGCAGTCCCCTTGTGCTGAGGACAATGCCACAAATGCTGTGGAGAATGATCACCTCCCTTGACACACTGGAAAGCAATACATGCTTTCCAGCTGGGCAACACCCCGCATGCATTCATGCCTAGTATTTTTCCTCCCCAGGTGTAGAACTTTTCAATTCCCCTTATTGAACTTCATGAGGTTTTTGGCAGTTCATTTCTCCAGCCCGTCAAGGTTCCTTTGGATGGCAGTATGACCCTCTGGCATATCAGCCTTTCTTCCCAGTTCTGTGCCATCTACAAAGTTGCTGAGAGTGCACTCTGCCCCATCATCCAGATCATTAATGAAGATGTTAAACAGGACTGGATCTCTGGGGTACACTGCTACTTTGAAGCCTCCAACTAGACTTCATGAGGCTGACCACCACTCTTTGGGCCCAGCCATTTCAGCCAGCTCTAGAAAACCCCTCTCCAGCAGGCTCTGACCTGCTTTTCACTGAAAAGTCATTTTACACTGAAGGACGGACCACAACAATCTGCTAAGAGTGATGTCTCAAAGTCACAGGGTACCTGGCAGACACTAGGCTATTGCAGGCTGCTGCAATATCCTTGGTCTGGGGTGTCACCAACTAGCCCCATATTTAGCAAGGGCCCCAAGTTCTCTCACTCTGCAATCCCCAGAAGGTGTGGATATAATGTAAAATGTAGTCTTTGGATCTGTTCATTTTATTTCGTACTGTTTTTCTAATTGACATTAAATATAGCCATAAGAAGGACAACAAAAACATCACCAATGAAAATTCGTATCTTCCTGTAGGTACGCAAGGGCCAAGCTCCTACTGTGGAGCGCTGTGACTGAAGGCACCTGGCACTGATAAAGAGACATCAGCACACACTACTGAGTGTTGTGTGAGATCCCTGTGAATCCAGTGGAGGGAAGAAAGCTGATCTCCAAATACTGTATTCTGCAAAGGCAGGTGTCCAGAGCTGCCACAGAAGCTGCCCGAGCTCCTTGACACTTCTGCAGGCAGCCGGAACCAGTTCTGCACTACACACAAACCACCTCAGTCTGTTTGATTCAAGAGTGCCCAGGCAACCTTGGTGGAGTGGGATCCAAAGAACTTTGAGGAGGCCTCCTTTGGCTCACACCACCCGAACAAAAATGAAAGAGTCAAACAGTCCAAAGCACAAGTGAAAACTCACTTGCTTCCTTTTCTGCAATGCTCCCCCAGGGATCAGGGACCCTGACAAGGTTTGAACCTACAGCACTCACAGGGGTGCTGTATCTCAAGTGCCCCCTAATATTAGATGTTTGGATCACCTCCATGGGCACATTCTTCATACATCTTGATGATGCTGGAAAAGGAGTACCAGTGCGTGGTTCCCAGCAGGAGGGTAGAAAAGAATGTAAAATTACTTCAACTTAACGATTAGGTTCTCTTCGAGGAACAGATAGTCCTAGCAAAAATGATTTTGGTTATTATTGAGAGAAAGAGAATTCCTCTTCCAGGACACAGGTGGCATTTAGATCCCTTTGAATGTATTTAGATCATAAAATAGCTCAGGTAAGAGATTAGTCATCAAAATTCCCAGACTCAGTGTTTCTAAAGGTAACTTTGGGCACCTATCAAACTCAGGCTGAGCAGTGAGGCACCCAGTATTTTGGGTATTTGGGCAGTTACTGAGGAGTAGAGAAAAAAGCCTTGGACACCCCAACATGTTGTCTAAAGCATTAAGCTGGTCACTGGGGAGCACAGCTGTGATCAACTGTTTAAACTCTGATTGTTTCTCAGTCTGAAACAAAGATATCCCTTGTGAATACTTGGTGGCTTGAAGAACTTCATCCTGTATTGCTTTTATGCCAGTACTTGTGCTGTATTCACACAATACTGATGATGCCATTACGGAGCAGCTGCCATTGTAATATACGTTCTTAAATATATGTTCTTAAAATCAGCAATGGACCCCTGATGAGTAAAGAAACCCTAGCTATATCCAAAAGAGGTAGTAACTGCTTATCTTTATATATAACAATCTGATGTCAAGTATTTTTACTCCTGTTAACCAAATATATTTGACAGGTTTACTTTTTGGTTTTCACTTAATACTCGAAGTGGGATTTTATTATACGATTTGTATTAGAACCATACTGTACAGTTTCCCATCTTCATTGCAGTATAAAGAGAGAGGTTTCTTATCTAACTAAAAAAATATGCATTACAGTTTTTTCTGTTCAAGATAAGGTGTTGACAAATTTATATAAATAAATGCACTCCATATTAAGCTCAAAGTAAGAGGTATCCCAATTTCAAAAGTGTAGATAATTTTAAATGTGTTTTACAGTGCTGTTTTCCTAAATATTCCTAAATATTCCTACTAATAGTGCTCTCCCTCAGAAAAAAGACATATTACAGGTTTCTTCTACACATGACTCTTCCCCGAGCTGAGTTCAACTTGTGTCCACTAGACTCTTCTAATAGCCCAGCAAATCCTACAGTACCTTGGCTACTTAAAGAAACTTCCCCCTCTCCCTGACCATTGCCTCCCTCAGACAAGCTCACCTAATGCTTTCATGTCTGGACAGCAGAGAAAGAGGGAGCTGTGCTGGCAGTACCTGCAAGAGGACCATGTGCCTGCCCTTGTGTCCTGAATTTGTTGTTGCTTCTTGTTCACTTGCCAATACCTTGTGGTCACAGCTGAAACTGTGGTGGTAAGGCTCTTGCAGGGACCTAGCTGTGTCTTTCCCAGACCAAAAAATGCAGAGGGATCCACAGTGTGTGACAAATGGTCGTGGCAACCTCAAGAGTGCAGCCAACTTCAGGCTTCTGAGGGTACAAGGCACGGGTCCTTTCAAAAAAGGGTAACTTGGTGTAGTCACCTCAGTGGCTTTTTCCTTCCCTGCTCTGGAATTCCATGCAGTAGTTCCTGGTGCCTGCTCATAAACATCATCATATGGAATATATCGCCTTGTTGCAAAGGAATATTTTAGTCTCAGAAAACACAGACAGATGGGACTGTGAGGAATACAGCAGTTTTTGTTTAAAATCTGAGCCCTTAAAAGGTGAATGAAGTGGAGAGACAAATCTACATCTTTAGGGAGCCTCAGCACATGGCAGAGACAGAGAAGCGCTTGTACAGCCCAGTAAAACTGACTGATGGACTATAATAGAGACTGCTGGGGAGGGAGGGGTACTTAGCAGAAAAAGGTGTCAGCGTTCTGTCATGCAGCAGGTGTAGCAGATGTCAGGAGAACTGGAGCTGATCCCCAGAATACATTTTAAGATAACCGAAAAAGCAGTGATTATGTAGGCATATTAAAGAACAGGGATAGCAGAAAGTTCTGAACTGTTTTGTTCCTTTTCTACCTGAGAATAGAGCAAAGAAGTATTTGAGAATAAGACTTTTTTGTAACACTAATGGATGAGAATGAGTATTAAATTTGTCCTAAGCTTGTGACTTCACATCATAGAGTCCTACGAACAGCACTCCAGAAAAAAACCTCTGCACCTTAAGATCTGAAATATTTGCTATTGTTGCCAACTTTCAAAAAACTCTTCTATATTTCCAATAGAATTGAGGGCCCAGGAATCTTGCATGTCCAATATCACATATTAAGCTTGAGCTAGGTAGGCTTGTGCTTGCCTACAAAGAAAAGAAAAGGAGATTCTATTTCCCAGTGGGAAGGTAGAAATTAATTCATAAGTCTAACCTCCTATTTATTAGTTCCACTCACCAGTAATGGACAAAAAAAAAACCTAACCTCATATGACTCAGGGAACTGGTTACTGTAGGAGAGCAGGAAGGATTAATAGTAGAGGCACAAATCCAACATGCAGTGAGCTGAAATTGGCTGAAATATGTTCCCAGCAAGTATTTCTTGAGTACTTCTAAATAACAACAAAATACAAAAAACCCTAAACTGTTCCAATTGGTTTGTTAAATGATAATAGCCCATCATTTGGTGAACATACTGTTTGCCATCAACTATTTGTCCATCCCTCCTACTGTTGGAAGAGAGCTCTGGCTGAGTGGACAGATGTTTCTTTCTGCTAACTTTGACAACACTTGGTCCTTAGTCCTTGACCAGAGGAACTAATTAAGTAGTAAAATCAGCACTTTGTAACACAAAAAGAAAGGAAGGGTAGGACCACTGAAGAACTTGAGGCACTGATTAACTCACAAGTGTTTCCTGTATAATGCAAATCATTAATGCTTAATGGTCTCTGAGAGTAATAAACCAGAACCATAAGTATAACAACAATATCACAAATCATACATGAATCCTACAGGATCCTTTTTCTTTCTTCATTAATTTTTCAATCTATAAAAATAATTATTTAACTTCTTATTTACTCATCTTTACATTTTGATTCTATACATTGCAACTGAACTTAGCTGACAGGTTCTTTGTAATATGGGTAATGGTAAAAAAAAAAAAAAGATTAAGAAAATAGGTCTCCTCAAGTATTGAAATGCAGAAAATTTGCCAGAATTAGAACAGATACAGACTACAATCAGCCTAATATTAAATGAACACTCACTGTACCTTTTCTCTGCCTGTTAAACTACTAATTGATGTGCTCCTGATGAATAAAACGGCTGGCATTTCAGCCATGAACTCACTTCGCTGCAGTTTACTGAGAGCCCCAAGCTGCTGAGCTCATTACAGATCCCTTTGCTGAACTGGCTTTACAGGCAATTTTGTGAAGGGGCAGCATCAGAGCTAGCCCACTGATTGGGACTCCATTGGCTCAGCGGGGCTCCAAGAGTTCAGGGGAGAGAGCTCAGCACTGAGCTAAAAATACGTCTTTGACTCTGTAGTGCCAGGAAGATTGCCTGGCTGTGCTAATTGGGAGGGACCTAGAAATCTGGGTGGTATTTTAGGCTAATCTCGAGGTGGGACCTCTGCAGCATGTATGTGGCTCTGAATATAATCTCCTTCAGCACTGTCATTTACACCATTGCAGGCATTTACAATCAGAACCATCCTTGATTGACTCGCGGCTGTCGCTGTACCCTAGACTCATTTGGCAGGAGTGAGGGGGGATGAGGGAAGGTGAAATGGCTGTGCACTGAACTGACTTATGAAACCATGTTACAAGTCTAGTGTGGCACTGAAGTTATAAAATAGGAGAAATCGGCCTGACAGGACCAGGGCTTAGTGGCAGTGCACAGATATATAGCCCTCCCTCAGAAACTGACTGTAGAGTTGCACGACAGAGGGTTTTCTTAAAGACCCTCTGTTGGGAATTATTTTTCAGTCCTGACCTCTTTCTCCCTGGAGTCTTATTTTTAATTCTCTGAACAATGTAGCCCTGACATCAACATTCCCTATCTTACCTCTATTTAGAGCCCCAAACCCCCATGTTTGAAAACTGGAGTTGTCAGAAGGGTCTGTGTTTCTGCTCATCCTGCATGGACTTCATAAGGCAGAAGGAAATAGAGGAAAGAAAAACACAGGAAGAGTGTAGGAAACCGTGACAGACCGAAAGCACGAACAAAACCTACAGAAGCAGAAATCTAACAGCAAAGGCTGGAAGAAAAACTCGATCGTAATAATACTGAGTAACTGTGCATTTTTGTTTAAGTAACAAATTTAACTCTTTGGTTGGTTAGTTGGTTGGTTGCTGGTTGTTTGTTTTAACAGATACACAGTTTTGCAGAGGTGTTGCTTGCTTTACTGGTAAAACATATTTCATCAAAGCAGAAAGGTAGAATATTTCATTCCTCCAAATCTGACAGGGTTTCTTTATTAGAGAAACTTCATAAAATACCAGCATGACTGGGTGAGAAATGCCAAATACTCACTGCATGAAATATCTGTGTCATAGACCGGTCTACAAACTGTCAATCACAAGCAGAAATAGCTTAAATAAGTTTTATAAGTCTCTTCACGTGTTACTGCAACATTTTCATGAAGTAGTTGTGCTGGAGATCTTACGGCATGTATGAATTATAATAACATAATTTTCCAAAGAAAATGCAATTAACAGAAAGTTTAATGTGTTACTTTTGCCCCCAAGGAAAATGCTTTACCAACTTTACTGTATTACATTGTTTTATGCCACGTCAGTCCTCCAGCCATGCTGCTGCAGTGATCTTAACACTGGACACAAACACTAGGCAACCTTCCAAGAGCAAGACGAAGAACTGTGCCCTCACCCAACGCCAGATGAAAAATTTCAGGATATTAAAGCACACCTGCAAATAGACAAAAGGAGGAGTTTTCTAGCTTATGAAATGGCACTTTTTTTCAGTCTCCTACATCTATATTTGGAAGCCCAAATAAAGAGGGTGATGTCTGTAAGTGCTGAAGGCTCAAACACACTTTATTTTCCCATTTAGACCCCGTCCCTGAAGTTCTAACCCTTAAGTAATAGCTGATATGTCACTTTTTAGTTTTATTTTTTTAACAGCTGTTGCTAGTTATTTCTAATGCCTTTATGACTAATATGATTCTAATAAGAACTTAACACAAACCACTGCTCCAGGTTTAAAATAGTCTTAATTCTGCATATCTACCTGAGAACCTTGCTATGAACCTGGAGGATATTAGTAAGATTTCAGAGGAGAACAAGTAGCATGGATAAAAGACTGAAAAGCAATACTGGCCGACTCTGTAGAAGAAAGGGAAGGTACTTGGTCTAGATAAATCATATTAAAGCCTAGGTTAAAAAGTGACTTGATTTTGTAAGTATCTATATGGAGGCCAAAGGATGGCTGTAGAGGGCTCTTCAGTTTATCAGACAAAGGAATACGTTACACTGCACTTGGAAATTCAAACTAGACGAATTTTGACTTTAAAAAAAGTCGAGATGTTCAATGGTGATGGTAACTAATCATCTGCTGAAGGCTGTGGTGGAGTTTTGATCCTTGAAAATTCCCCTAATAAAACATGTTTCTAAAGTATACTTTGTTTTAACCACAAGCTTTTGATTGGAAAGCAGAATTAACTCAGGAAATATCAGAGGCATTCATAGACCTCGTTCCTATAACACTTCTACATCAATAAAATATAACGCAAAACAGAGCAGCGGGCCAATCGTTACAGTTGACTGCTCACCTAAATTCTATCCTGAGAGCCGCTGGCAACATTTTATCCAAGGTTTTGCACAAAACCATCACTGATGCAGGGCGACAAAAAGGAATTGCAGGTACTTCCTGATTTCAGATCTATGGTAGTCAATAGAAAAGAGTACAGTTGACTTCAATGGGAGTTGGTTGAGGGTCTCACTTAGGATTTGAGAAAACATTTTTTTCTGGCCTCATGTATAAGTGGGTAAAGGTTTAGAATATTTATAAAGGCTTATGATCCTTCTAATTACCATGGGATTTATTGTGTCAGGCAGATAAATTTTCTGTGGTCTGCCAGGTAGAAAGTTAGGGATAAACTTAACTTGGATATTTCAGCAAAAGAGAATCAGCGCTATTATCAGAGCTAAAAGCTATTTTGTCTATAGAAAACTATTTCTGGGTTAAGTGTACAAAATTATTCCTAGAATTTACTTTAATATGTTAAAATAATGCTGGGTATAGAAATCTTGTCATCATTTTCAACTAAATGAGGTACAGAATGTACTTCTCCTTCCATTCCTGCTTCCCTGATCACATAGGGAGATACACCAACTTAAAATTTTGAATGTTGTACGTTTTGATGGAATTTTGTTCTGAACTCTGAGTTTTTAAGAGAGTCATAGACTCAGATTTCTAGGCGTGAAGAAACCTGGATGATAAGAGGCCAATGTGTATGTCTCAAACACTGATAGCTGGACAGACATGGAGCCAATCAATGGCTATTGGTAAGAACATGCTGTAAGAAAGAACAGGATGTGGCTGGAGAAGGGGACCATATAGACATAGGGCGTCACTTTTTTGGACAAACATCCTTATTCTGGCATCTGGAGATAAGCACAACAAGCAAGTGCATGAATGAGGTTGAGAAGTGGGCATGGATCATTGTGCGAATGCTGATCCAGTAGGGGAGCATCCTGACCACAAAAGACCCCTAAAGCCCTCTTACCTGTTTTCAGAAAGGTCTAGAAAAACGAACTGCACATGATAACTAATTTGCATGGAAAGCAAGAAACTTAGCTCCAGGGTGGGGAAAGCTAGTCTATAAAAAAGTACCCTTGTGGGGACCGAGTGGTGTCCCCAGGACCCTTGACACCCCATCAGCTGGATCAATGTTGTAGCCAGGACTTGTGATCTTCATTTCTCTCTCCCTCTCTTTACTCTCTGGCTCTCTCTCTCCTCTTCCACTCTTCCCCTTATTCAAAATCCACCCCTTTGTGTTTATGCTATAAGATAAGGGACTGACAGATCAATTTCCATGCTGTGTGTAAAATTTACCAGTAAAATTTGGTAAGTTTTTGCAGACCCTCTGACTTTTGTTGTTCCTCTTGGATCACAGTCATCTATGAATCTTGGGTTCTCCCTTCCCTTTTGGGGTGGGGTGCTACAGGGATCTGTAAACATAGATTCTCAACATGTGAAATTAAGGACAGGTGGGAAAAATACATTTAAAAGCAAAATCTCACAAGTTCTTTGATTCTACTGAAACTGTAAACTCTCTTTTTAAGGACAGACTATGAATTTTTTAGACTTCACAGTGTCAGCTCCTGCTAGCACAATGAGACCAGGTGCATTCATACAGAGAATGACCCCATAAATTCTCTTTAAACTTAAAGTCATGTTAAAGTGAGATCTGGACAATAAATTCCAAAGATGCCTAGCATATTGTAGTAGAAAATAGCATCTTGAATGTATTAGCACGTACAAAGATTGCTTTTTAAAACTTGTTCATTGTCTGCATTTGGGGTCTTGGTGGATTCTAGGTGCAAGTGGCAGCTTTTACTAATGTTTTCTGGTAGAATGAGAAATATAAATCCCAGTGCCTATTTTGCCACTGGGTGCTGCACTTTTTACCCACTCAGAACTCTCATGACGCATGGAATGCCCAAGAAAGATGGGAAGGAGCCATAAATATTAAGCAATTGTATAACGGCGAGGATGCTGCAGTTCATCTGCATTGGTAAAGGCAAGACCTGCATGTAAAGTTCCCACTCCTGTGAGTTATGGGTCATTTGCTCATTAGCAAAGTGACTAATCCGGTAGTGAAGAGGGTGTCTAGTGAAAAAAATATTGCATTATACTACTGACTGCTGTGATGGATTCTTTATATGCTCTTTGTGTTATCGTTCAGAGGACCCCCTTCACCCAACCCTTGGTGTTGCAGCCGTGTTATAAGGAATTTTATCAGAGCAAACAGGAGTCTTCGTAAGGCAAGAAACAAAAGAACAAGCAGGAAATAAATAATAACTAGATAACCAGAAAACAGCACTAACACAATAGATGTTCAGTCATTAGTTTAAACTGTCACATTTGTCCTGAAATGATCAGAACAATCACAGCAGAGCTGCAATGCTGAAGTTTACGATAAATCCATGCTTTTGCATTTTGAAGGCCATTTCAGGAAAGTTAGAGGAATAAATACAGAAATCAAGGGCAAAACTTGATGAGGAAAATAGGTGAGTTGAAAAATGTTTCCAAGCATTTAAATTCCTTAACATTTTTGAAGTATTTACCACTGAAAAGGAGCATTGCTTCACTTACCCACCATTTATAATGACCTAAGACTAATATGGTAATCTAAACAGGATGTTTTATCATGATGGGGGTTCTTTCCCCACATATCGTCTTCCTAGGCAAGATTTAATGGGACAAGTCTGTTCTGCCGTTTCAGACCACGTAAATGCCATAAGATAGTTTTAACACATGGAAATATCATTCTGCCACTGTCTGATCACTGCTCAAATTTTATTGTTTACACATCATTTAACCAAATCACATTGATCCTGGATAATCAAATTAACAGTATCATTGATTCTGGATATTAAAACTAGTATTTGTGCCAACACTGTATACTCTGAAAACTAAGATCATGTATGATGGGATTCTTTTTTTAAATTCAACCTGTTCAATGCATACAGGATGAAGAAAGTGATGCACAGATTCAAGTGTGCTTTGTTACCTATTGCTGCTTGCCAACACATAAGGATTCTGTGTTATATTTGTAGCATTCTGACTGCTTCTTCCACTTTGATTTCTCTTTTGTACCTCTTTTATTGGAGATGTTTAGAAGCAATTTTACCGGTTTGTAAAACAGCCTCTAACAGTGAGTAGCAAAGTTCTCCTTGCTTTGTGGCTCTGAGAGTTGAAGCTAAATTTAATTGGAGTTAATCTGAGTCATCACCAAAAAAACCTTTTTTTTTTTTTTCTCCTGTACATGCTGCCATACAAAGCAGAGAGATATTTGAATTTTTAATTGTGGTTGTTTATGACCCTCTTCGGTAAGACTTGCTGAATTTCTAATTATGTGCTTAACAACTGGAACAAGCTCCATGCATTACTGCATAAACAGTCCTCCTTGATCACTTTCTTCCAAGTTACATAGCAGCCTCCATCAGTGAAGGTATGGGATTGCTTTCCTGACGTTTATTGAATAATTGTTGTTTGAATTATTTTGGTTGTTTCAATGAATTTTTCATAAATTGTGTTTTACAATAGAATCTCTTTTTGTTTGTTATTTACACAGAAATTTCAATGCTGTGTTGTCAGAAATAAGGCAATGAACACATACATGCAAAAGTAAAGTGTGATTCACCCAAAAATAAAAGATAAGCAGAAATACGCTGAAAAATGCAAAGTTTTATTTTACTATGAATTTGAATTTATTTGTAAGAAATATTTTAAATTAAAAGTATTGCCATAAAAAGTAAACTTCTCTGTCCGAGCATTTCTAATTCATTATAAATTAATCTGGTTTCACAGGAAAGGAAAGATGTAGTAAAAATAACTTTTCTCAGTCTAGTGACATGAGGGACAGTAGTGCAAAAGGCCTTGATCCATGGCCCACTAGAAGTCACTATACAGTGACATCACTCAGCCTGGTACCAGGGTTTAAGCATTTTAAAGTATTTAAGTATTTTAAGCAGGTATGAGACCAGAATCTAACTCAATATACAAATACTGTGCCAACTGCACTAAAATATGTTTCTCTGTTTTAGCAGGATCAGAGAATAGTTCTTCCACTCAGCATCTCTACCTCTAAAACAACAAGCTCCTTTCCAAAGAAGTCTGAGTAGCTGACAATTCGCTCCCAGTAACTATTTCCTTGCACATTTTCATCAAGCTATCATTCAATTTAGAAAAAGAAAATAAATAAACACCTCAAACAGATTTATAATAGTATTTATATAGTTTGGAAATGGCAGCGTATTTTCCTCTGAAAAATTAAGGAGGACAACCACAATGTTACATATGCAAATGGAATTAAAGTACCTGAAGGTTTGCTTTTCCATGATGTAGACATTACACAATAGCCAATAGTAATTTGAATTTCATTACTATCATGCATTTTTAGGTTTCTTCAAAAGTTAAGATGATGGTTAATTTGAGATTGCTGACTTAGACCACAATACAGTAATTAGCCAAAATTAAAGTAAAATTTGAAAGAAAATGAATCAGGTAATACAATACATTGTATAGTACTTTTTCCGCGGACTACTCCACTGATAATCTTACAATGCATGAATTTTCAGGGAAGAAATACACTTTGGTTGTACAACTCTGTTATAAATCTGTCTTTGAATTAAGGTGGTGATGCAATAGGTGTTAGTTTTCACTGAAAATACTACATATGGGGTTTTGTATCAATTTTTATTGTGGCAGTTAAAATAGCAAAGGTTTTGAGGACTGCAAGGTGTTTCGTAGCTCTCTACTGCTCTGAAGGAGTGTGGTATGTTACATATCACTTGCATAAAATACATGTCTTACAGTAAAATAATTACTCAAAAGATCAGAACAAATCCTGAATAAAAAGAGTCAACACAAACATTTTAAAGTAATTCTGTTCCTTCTCTGAGCACAAGGTGAAATAAAACATAAAGGGAGGAAAGGAAGAAACTGTATTTCAGCAGAAGGATGTTCTTGTCTCTTCCAGGCATCTCAGCTCTCCTGTAATTTTTAGTTTCATACTGTGAGTTTTGATCATTTTTCGTAAGGGAGAATTGCTCAGCTATCTGTTCCACATAATTTTAAACAGAATCTGGAAGAATAAGAAAAACAAGGCAAAACAAAACCTAAACCCTGTATGCTCCATTTGCTGAATATATGGTTTCCTTCCCCCTGTTGTGCCTGTGCCAGATGGCACTACATTGGGCTGGATGATAATAAACATGAAAAATACAGTCAGTGCACGAGCAGAGATAACTGTGGTTGAATGTACCAGAACTGGGGCTCGTAGGGGGAAGGGGCAGAAGTTCCAGCTGTGAGAGAAAAGCAAAGTTCAGCTCTTCAAGGGAGGAGCTGATCTCTTTTCCAATGATGTACCATTGGCAGGGGGATGCGGGGCTACTGGGAAAGAAGGTTGTCCCAGGTTATCCCAGCACCGCAGGGCAGATGTGAGACCAGGACCCTTCAAGTAGAGCTAAATCCATTAACCCTGGAGTGATGGGAACTGTTTTGGTACTGTAAAGGAACGGAGAGCCTGAGCTGGGGGTGGCTAAAGCACCTTTGGGCTCTCATCCCTAGCATGTGAGGCTGGCAGGCTGCTGAGAAAGGGTAAGTCCACCTGGCAGGATGGGCTTGGAATAAGGCTGCTGGGAGAGAGAGACATGCCCAGGTCAGAAGTGGTGACTTGACCTTGCGGACCCCTGTCCCCCTCCCCTGGTCTGGGCTCTGAGGACGTCATCCACCTCCATCTACTGGGAACTGTGATGTGCACGGAGAGGACCCCTACTTCTACATATCCCCATGGCAACACCTCACTGAGAGGTGTGATGAGCTGCTGCCCCTCTTTGAAGCTTCTCCTTCACAACCTCTTTCTGGAAGTACTTTGACAGAGACCCAGATGAAGACGGGCCTACTTACAGTGACAGGGAATTTGGTGCCTGGCTATGTACATTGCTGTTGTCCTCTGTGTAGGACATGGTTGCACAACATGGCTTTTCCTCTGGGCTTCTGCATTCAAGTCAGCGAGTGATCCAGAGGGTACCTGAAGCATATCTGACACCTCCTAGTACATAGCTTTTGGGGGGTTCCATTTGTCCAGTAGGCAAAGTTTAAAGGTGGTAAGTGAACAAATATCTGGCAGAGAAGGGTGCTTACAATGCATGTCATGTCTACTGAAACATTTGTATAAGGCAGGTAGCAGTCTGAGTTCCTGCTATTACTCATTTGACCACGAGGCTGATGTAGTTGAAAATAGACCTTCTTTTAACCCAGTACTTGTCCTTGGAAAACTCTCTTTGGCAAGAGGAAAGGTCTTGAAGTCAGAAGATGAAATGGTACCTATGCATTAATTTATTTGTCCCATTCACTTCAACTTCTCTTTGTGTTTCTTTGTTACTCTCATCTTCTCCTTCTTACCAGATAGAGCATTCTGAATAGGACAACCTTAATTTTAGGAAGCCAATCAAATTGCAGTGAATAAATATTTACTTTTAAATAATTCCATCCTTTGCAATTTATGTGATGTTATTACAGAATGCATTACCCAGTCTAAAGGGAAGGAGTCAGTTTAAGGGGTAGGAAAGGAGCACTGAGTTATTCTTGGTCGTGCAAATACTCTAAGAGTTTCAGCTCTTTTAGACTGATGAAACTTTCTTCTCTGCTCCTGCATGAGCATTAAACAGTCTGCACTCAAGGGTGACCACTAATATGTGTGACCACTCCAGCTATGAACCAGACAGTGTCTGAGGCTGGGGTATTATTCATGGCTGTAGGCTTACTGTAGTAAGACTGTTGTTGGAGAAGAGACTTCGGATTTATTAATTCCTGTGAGATAAGAGATTGGGAAGAGGTAAAGGCAACCCCCAATGTCTTTAGATACCGATGGCGCAGACCTTTGCTCCTTGAGCGCAGGCTCCTGACATGAGGGTGGAAGAGAGTGGAGTTTCCTCTGCTCACCACATGGTGATCACAAATGTCACCTAGAGACAAAAGAAAATGAAAAGGAACAATAAGTGAAACATGGGCAATGATTTCGCCCCTTGAAAATGCACATTAATCATCTGACAGCCCTCAGCTTCAGTGAACTGAAAGTTCGTTTCTCATGGCAGGGCTAACTTTGGGACCAGTGCCGGGAGGCAAAGCTGGAACGGAGCTGGCAGCAATATTTAGGAGCGGCAACTGCATGAGTGTATTAAGAAAGTGAGTATTCACAAAAACTCCTAAAGGACCCGTAAATACCCAGCTTAGCTGCTGGTTTAATCACTCGCAAAGACATTGCCTGACTCTTTCAAAGCCCCACGTATCTGAAGTTTTGGAAGCAATTGTGAATAAATACTTCACTGCCTGCTTACAGCGACCTTTCATCTGCATTAGCTCATTAAGGTGCCTGAAAGAGACCCGACGGAAAATAAGTTAAACGCAACTTAAATCATCATCCGATTCAACTCTAAAAACAGTAAGAAAGGCGAGGCGTCCACTGAAAGGTTGCAAAAGGTGGCAGCTACACGGCAGTTATTAGGAGTGGAGGGAGAGGGACGGCGGGATGTGAGCGGGCAGAGTGGCTGGGATCCCAGACCCCAGTTGTTGGGGGCGGGGNCTTTGTGGAGGGCTGATCATGCATTCAGACTGTAGAGTTTTCAAAATGTGATGTTTTGCAATGATGACATTAGAGTAGCAACCAAGGGTCCGAGACAGCAACGCCTGCTGCAGCTGGGCTTCGCTTTGAAATGCCCAAGACAATGGGGGCCACTGTTCTTCATCGCTTCGCCTTTCCATTCCATTTGCATAGTCTGTTCTGCCTGATTGACCAGCTTGGGCTGTCCAAGGGACCAGCATTGTTCACAGATCACTTCAAGATGGCACAGATGACAAGATTCAGGTGAGAGATGAAGTGGGATGATTCTCAAATGCCATTAAAAAAAGCTACCCTGGGAACTTTTAGCTCAAGAGAAATAATTCGAGAATCGAAGCATTTAGAAGATTTTTTTTTTCTTTTTTTTTTTAATAAGAATGCGATCGTGTTTGGAACTACACTGCCACGACGCACAAATAAGTAACAGGAGGTTTGTGTGTTTCGTTAAGGTATTTTGCTATTTTTTTGTTTGTTTGTTTGCGTTTGGTTGCATTGAGGTGGGGTTTTTTTCTGGTTTCGTTTTCGGTTTTGTTTATTTTCTTTTTTCATTCCAGACCGCACCTTCCCCAGGTTAAGAGAGGATACATGCCATTGGAAAACTTTGTGAATAAATGTTCTCTTGAAAAAAAACAAACAAACATACAAACATAACCACAAGAAAGCAAACAGTCGACAATAAGTAACGCTCATCATAGAGGCGAGTTTTGAAATTCCTTGGTGCCTGCTCCGTAACTAAATGCCAGGATTAATTAGTTAATGTTCATAAAGCGCTTTCGACGTGAAAACCCTCCTAGAAAGGCGAAGCGCGCAGAGCGCTGTCAGCCTGTCTGGCAGCGGGCGGGCGGGCCGGCCGACGGTGTCCCCAGCCCTGCAGAGGGGAGGGGAGCGAGGGGAGGATGGAGGACGCCTCGCTCTTCCCGAAGAAGTTGTAAACTCTCTGCTGGCCCAGATTCACGACTAAAAGTCATCTTTTGGGCTTCTTTCCGCGACTCCCCCCCCGCCCCCGCCCCCGCTCAGGTACTCAAGTAAACACACACACACGGCAGAGCCCCTAAAATGAGTTTCATTTGACACCGATGTTTTGACTTTATCTCAAAAAGACAAAATCTTTGTCATACAAGTATGTTTTCCCTGGAGGGGTTTCCAGAACAATTTGCTGTAATTTCTTTACACCTAACGGAACTGATGGGATCGGAACAGTAAAACATATTCCCACAGTAGTTTCACTCTCTCGCGCTCTCTGTTACCCTCCTGGGGTTCAGATCACTCTCTAGTATAAATATTGCCAATAATTGTGCTAATACGGTGATTCTCGGAAGGAAGCAGAACTCTTCTCGTTTATCAGACCTAAAGCCATGCGATTCCTGCTCAGTGTCGGCTTATTCTCTCCTAGCTGCTCGTTTTTCCCCTGCAGTGACTAATACACTTAATTACATGATTTACAAGAATTGCCAGCAAGGTCCCAGGGGCCACTAAAGACCGACCCCCGCCCGGCGAGTGGGCCGTAAGGTACATGCCTGTGTGCCACACGGACACCCCAAAGGGAATGTGTCTTCAGCAGGACTCGGTTCAGCAAAACCATCCAAAATTTCAGGCCCTTCTCACTGTTTCACACCCACTCACCCAAAACACCCCACCCCCACCCGCCCCTTTCATGCTGTGTTCCGGTCCCAGGTTGGTTTGGGGGATGTCGTCGTCCTCCCCTTCCCCCCACGCCCCTCCCGGAGAAGGGAGTTAAAAGCTGCCGAGGAAACTTAAGTGGCTCTGGAGTTTGTTTAATTTCCCTCCAGTGTTTACTGATAATTCGAGAGACGCTTATCTCGGGGAATATAACGATTAATACAACCGCAGGTTTCCAGATAAGTGATTGTGATGGAGATTGTTGGCGAGAAAATAGACAATTATCCGCTGTTAGCTTTACATAAAGATCGCATTAACTTGAATTAGTTATCAGACAAAAGAACATCAGAAAGCTGCACCTTTCTGCCAAGGCAACCGCTTGCAGGCGGTGTGCTCCGCACAAGCAAACGCACCGCTGCCTCCCCAGCATCTCGCAAGCATGAAAGGGGCGGCGGGCTCGGGGGGCCGGGGGGGCTCCCGGACCCGACACGCCGCGCTCCTGCGGAGGCACGGCCGCTACGAGATGCGGGGAGGGCGAGCCCCGGAGCCGGGGGATCGCTTTAATATCAGCTGCCCGACCGGGCCGCTTTCATTTCCATGGGGCGAAATTAACACGGACGTGGGGCAGGCGCTGGGGCGGGGGCAGCGCGCCCGGGGAAGAAGCGGCGTGGCTGATCGCCAAGGAAACCTCGCTGAAAGGGAAGGGTAGAGCATGTGGCTATTAAAACCCCGACACAATAATAACATTAAGGAAAAAAAAAATAAAACCATAATGATAACTTGGAGGCAGCTCTCCATTTGCATATGAAACCAGCGGCCAGAAGCGCGGCAGTCCCCTTGCCGCATTATGCGCTCGGCGGTCCGAGGTCGTCCCCCCTCCCCAGCAAGACTGAAAAGCCTTTTGATTATTTTTCCTCTCCCCAGGAAAGGCTGATTCCTCCGTAATTGATAGCGAGGAAGGGCCGTAATTAATTTTGCAGCGAAGTAAAGTGCAGCTTCTTCTCCTGGCTGGAGGGGAAGGGCTGGGGAGCGAGGAAAGGGGGCGAGAGAGCGGAGGCGAGAGGAACTCCTTCTGAGAACCCCTAATTAAAAGAAATCACGCCTCACCCTCTCCGGCATCGAGACCCCCTCGACTCTTCGCCACCCCCTCGCTCACCGGGGAGGCAGGAAGGGCAAGGACCGTGGGCTGCTTTCACCGAGTCAGAAAGCATTCACCAGGCGCTTATGTTGCGGGAGGTTTCTGTGGGAATCGAGTGGCTCGAGTAATTGGAAGGGGAGGCGGGTGCACTCTCGGCTGGTTTCTCTCTGGAATTAAAGGCAGTCCTCAAAATAGGGTGTTTGTTAGAGAACTTCAGTCGGGAGGAAACCTGCCATTTCGAATCAGTGCGTTTTCTGTGCTGGGTTTCCTGACAGACCCTTAAGCATCGTGTTTATCTGGGGAAGGGAAGAGGGAAACGGGACGGGGTGGGCGGCTTTCCGTGTGTGATGGGGTAACAAGGGAAAAACGGCGAGGTACTTCAGGCGGCAGGCTGAAGCCTAACAGATGCTGGAATACAAATCAGCTCGGGGGCCAAGGGGCACCTCAGGTCCGTGTCTGAGGCAGCCGCGAAGGGAACGGAGAGGGGATGCCAGGTGAAGTGGCGCTGCTCCCACCCGGGACGGAAAGCCCCGGGAGCCGTCCCCAGCCTTGGGACGTGCCGCTGCCGCCGCTGGGACCCCGCTGAATGGAGCGGATAATGATCCCCAGTTCCCAAGGCAGGCTTGCTGCTGCCTGGTGAGCCTTGGATTTGTGTGGTCCAAGCCTTTCCCAGCTTGTCCCATTCTGTCACCGGGATAAGGGGCTCCCTCGGCTCGTTTGCACCTGCGTCGCTTTTGGCTCCTTCAGGAATGCGCTGAAGCTTGTAATCAGCTTTGTGAAGCCATTGAGTGCACGGCTGAGTGAAACTTCCAAAGCTCGCAGAAAACTGGCCCGCTGAATAGGAGTCAGCATGGGGCTTCTCTCCAAGCCCCTGGCCTGCCAAATTCCAGCAGAGCCCCTCACAATCAGTCCACACAAGCTTTACTGCTCTCCCCACACTGAGAGAAGCGAGAAAAGAAAAGCTAAAATACCAGTCACCGAGGTTAGCGGTTTGTTCCCAGATTAATGGCAAACGCCTCTCCGTCCGATCCCAATTCATTCGGGGAATGCGTGTGTGTGTGTGTGTGTGTATATATATATGTATGTATGTGTGTGTATGCATATAGAAATACGTGCATATGAATATGTATAAAAGCCTATGGGTATAACAAGAAAAGGAAGAAGAAAATAAGGGAGAGTTATTAAAATTTTATTTTATGTGACTACAAAGGTTCTTGTGGCACCAAATAAGTAGCAGGTTGTCTTGCTGTCCCACGGGGTTATGCTATTCTCATCTCAATCTTTTCTGCAACGGTATGGTTTAAGGCTCTGGATGAATGTGACTCTCAACTACAGTCTGGTTTTCCATCTGGAGGTGATTGAGTACCAAACAAAACTCCAAGGGAGAGCAAGAGAAAAGCAATAGGCGGGTTAAAAAAAAATAACCTACCCAAACATCACTAAACCAACTTTAGCATAACTCAGAGAGCCAAGACTCTGTGGTACTCGCATGACTAGATTCCCATGCCCAAGGTTTGCGGCTGCCCCGCGGTCTCCAGCTCTGGGAAAGAGGGGATTCTCCACTGCAGCCCAGATCACTTCTACATCGTGGAAAAGTCCACAGGAAAGGTCTCACTCGAGTGAACTCCCTTTTTTGATCATCCTTAACACTTGTGACCTGTATCCCTTCATTGCTACATTCCCAGCATCCTATTGCATAGGTGAGAGTGACACTAAGAAACTCGGGAATACATAGCACAACTTCATCATACTTTTCATCCGAGTTTTGTCAGTGGTTGAAGATTCGTATTTATTAGGGGAAACACTGGAGTTATACAAACACCTTGCTTTCTAAAGCAAGTCCTTTTACTGCAATAAACGTTGTAAAATGCCCCTGTCTGTTAAAATTGGAAGTCTAGTGCACTGTGACATGAAACCTATGAGTATAGATCCACAGAAAAAGGCTTTATCTTCCTGTCTTGGGACTTTTTATTCCGTTTATGTCCATCTTCTTCTACACATTATTCTAAAATAATGAAAACAACCTTATGACAACCTTAATAGTTCTTGCAAGTCCTCTTCTTGGGCTAGTGTAAGGGGGGAAATGGAGACTTCCAGCATTTCCAGAGATGACGTTTCCTGAAGGGTTTAGCTGTGCCTCTTAATTACGTCATGGGAATCATGTTTTCTTGATGTCCACATTGAAAAAAACATGGCAGAAGGGACAAAATTAACTCACAGAGCTGGTAGACGTTTTGTGTGAGTTCAGCACGATTTTGTCTCACTTTGCTGTCATGCTTTAGGAGTCTTCTCCATTACCGCATTTTCAGGAATGTCTCGGAAACCGATGGCGGCAGTAGGTGTTTTCGCCATTGCTTTCTGGCGAGTTTGTAGAGGCTTGTTTGGGGGAAATCGTTTGCACAGCAGGTGCATAGTTTAGCAGCATCAACACACCATATTCTGATCCCTAAATCCGTCCAAAGGATAAGGTAACACCTGATATAAAAATTAGGGTGTAAAAGTGCTGAGGAAAATGACTGGATGTTGAAGTCCTGACCCTTCAAACTGCTGCTGCACAAAAACTTTTACAAATGGCCAAAGCCGGTTTCAAGTCACATCTCTTTCTGTCTATAAAGTTTCTTTTCTTTTTAGAAGTTTGATGTGCTATTTTCGACCGTGTTGCTCCTTCCAACCATTCTCAGTGACAAGTCATGAGGATATGCAGTAATTCAGAAATTAGTGAAATTTTATTCTTGGTGGGGGCGTTGGATTAAGAGGCTGGGAGAGTGTGAAACAAGTCAACGTGTAATTGTATGATAAGGCTCTCACGAGGAATTTATTGGCCAAGTTGCTATTTCTATTCCTTCCTAATCTCGTTTAGCACATTCATTCTCTGCAATCTGTCTCCATAATCTTCTGTGACAGAATGGCAGCCAATAGAAGCATGCATGTTTGGAGAGAAGAGAAAATATGCAGAGGCGTGATAAACTGATGCTAATTATCCATATTTAGGACACCGAGTGCAGAAGATCAAGGTTTACAAATAACAAACCAGAGCCAATGATGATGGCTTCCTAGTGTGGAATATATTGGAGGGGACAAGATAAGGGTTTCACATGCAGAAGAGATTTATTGGTCAAAGGGTTCACCTTCCACTTTTACACTTTTATATAGCAGTAAATTATTTGGGCTAAATTCACCAGAACATTACTCTTTTATTTGGCAATGTGCCATGACTTGCTCTTTCTTTGTGTCCTTTCAATGCAAATCCTTGTAGTGTAACATCAGTTGATAAGAAACAAATAATTGAAGTAATAGGTAATTCCCTTTAAATTGTGCATATAGGACAGTAAGGTAATCATCTAATGTAGAATGAGACCGGAGTATAGAGCAGATAGCTGAAAGTGAAACAATATCCATCTCGGCTATTACATTACATCTGTACTAGGGAAAAATAACCTGCAGAAGACTTGTAGGCTGAAGAAGCGACTACACTAGTTTATTCACCTTTATGCCATTTTCCTACAGACTTCTCAAATTCTTTTCACTTTAAAAGACAGCTTGTCACCATTTTTCTTGCTTTCTCTTTTGCCTTCTCTTCCTTTTTTTTTTTTTTTTTTTCCCCGTCCTTCCCCCGAAAGCTGGCATTTAAATTAGGGACTCTCCATTCTGCTTTTTAACAAATGTTGACTCTGAGGTATAATAAGGGAATTCAGTTTGGCAGTATCTGTGTTGTACGGTTGAGGGTCAGTGGAGGGATCTTAGCAGTCGGTAGTAATTGTACTATAAAGTTTCTAAAATGAGAATAATATTTGTTGAGTTTATGTTTATTTACAAGTTCAGAAAGCATTCTGTACAGTGGCAAAATTCTAAATGTTATTTCCTATTAGCATCTTGCTGTCAGGTGGAGATAAACTGCTCTTTAAGAAAATCATTCTTTAATTGTGTGTCAACACTCCTTACTTCTCGAGCAGTACTTTTCCTGTATTGGCGTCACGGCAATACTCAGCAAAATACAGAACCCTGCTGTAGGAGCAGAAAATACACATCTCGGAGGCGCTTTAATTAGGAAAATATCTTATATCTTTGGCATAAGAAAATATATTTCTTCTGTGACTACTTGTTTAAGACGAGAAAATGTTCTGACTTTTTGGTTTACAGTTGAATGACCGTGGATTCTTTTCCTCTCCCTCTCTGAGGTATCCTTTTGATTTGGTTCATATTTTGTGTGTTGCGCAGGTGCAAAAATACTGCAGTCCCAAGCTTAACATTTTCACAGGTTTCCTAGAAATATTTCTAAAGGCAGTCATGCCTTTTCAAATTCCCATAATTCCCTCAAAATTATCCAAAACCCATCGTCAGAGAAAGAAGGTAGGCAAAGAGACAGACTGTAACTTAGGTCGTAGAAACCTTTGTCCCGTGTTCCCTCTCCAGGGACAAGAGGCGTTTATCTTCACGGCGACGCCACAGCCTGGCCCCGGAGCCGCTCCGCGGGACGTGGGGCTCCTCTCCGGCACCCACATTGCCACCACCCGGCCTCTGCCTCCCCACCACGGCCTGTCCCCGCACCCACGACGGTGGGTGTCTCCCCCACGGCGGGGACACAATTCCGCTGCCCACGCGGGCTGCGGGGGAGAAGTGGGGGAGGAGCCCTGAACCTGCTCCGCAGCAGCAGCAGGGCAGCGGGGCGGGTGCCCCCCGGGTGGCGGTGCCACGGCGGGCCAGGAGGGGGTTCTGTAAGAAACTATTTGGCGCTGTCGGAGGGGCGGGGGTGGGCGCACGGGGTAGCCGGGTCCTGGGCTTCATTTAATGACTTTCGGCAACTAGTTTGTCTAATCAGGTTGTTTTTCAAAGTAACGCCCCTCAAACCCAGACCGGTTTGGACTAGCAGCCCCTTTGGCTGGAGGCAGGAGGCTTCACCGCAGCCGCCTTCACCCCTGCTTTCCGTGCGAGAAATCTTCTTTTCCCTCTTCGTAGGGAAAAGGCAGCCGTCTTCCGCAGAAAACTCGGATAGCTTTTTTGAAATCAACAATTCACAGTTCCGTTTGTCGTCTCCAGAGAGACACTGGAAACCCCTCTATGCTTGGTGTTTTCTCTAAGCGAGACGTGCGCACCGGCGGAGGGAATGCCGACATTTCCCCTTCGAATGTTTTGTAGCTGCGCTTAACTACGTCATGCCCGATGACGAAAAAGACTCCGTTCCAGATGTTGTCCAGCTGTTTCACAGAACAGGAACGGAGCTTCTGCGAGGCATTTTCTGTCCTTTCTTTTCCTTTTTTTTTTTTTTTTTTTTTTTTTTTTTTATTNCCTTTTTTTTTTTTTTTTTTTTTTTAATATATTATTATGTCTCACACCACAAAAACCAAGTCCCATTCCCTGTGAATTTTAGCTCTGATTTTCCTCCTCGATACTTCCGTTCCTCACTCAGTTTTCACTCCTGTGACGAGTCCTCTCTCTATCTGTTAGGCAATAAAAATGTGATAATAAAACTAGAAGGTACGGCATGACACCTCGGCTTGCCGGTACCTGAATCTGGTGTGGAGTTGTGTGAACAAGGCGAGAGAGACTTGCATTCTCCAGCAAACGCCCGGAAACTATGATGGGATGTTCCCAACTGCATGACGTCATTGCATATATTTATGAAGCAGTTGGTATCCACGCAGAGATTTTTATTAAAGATTCTTCTTCTTTTTTCTTTTCTTTTTTTTTATTTTAATGTGTATTTGTGAATTGACTTTCTCTTGTTAAAGGAGATGAGCAAGAATACCCTGAGGAGCAGAGACCATGTGTTGAACAAGGGACTCGGGTTGTCCTTTTTCATGAGAATAAGTTTGCCTTTCAACTGTAGTATTTTCTCTTACTGAGCATCTAAACCTACCCTAAGATAGATGATAAATGCAGACGTACAAATAGGAACCCTTAACTATGTGAATACAAGAACACATAATTTAGGCATTACAAAACATTTAAAACATATCTAAGATGCACAGACGCATTTAGTTTACCTTCCTGATACTACCCACTGAATAGTACAGCTACATAGCAAGCTCCTACCAAACTGTACAAAATTAGACTTATTTGGTCACGCAAGGATGCCTTCAGCAATAACTCCACTACGTTGCTTTCCTTATCTTAAATAAGTGGATCATCATGATGAGCTTCCTTCACTTGTCTAATGAGCTTTGGTGGGAGACCCCTAAAACTGAGATGTTCTTATATTCGGGAAAATCACGGAGGGCTTTCCGCTGCAGCTGCCTAGTCGAAGGAAAACAACTAGGAGACTATTTGTCCCTATGTTGTGACCCAGAACTTAGTCGGCTAAATGGACATTTTGGTTGGAGATGCAGCAGAAACTTCTTCAGCCTTGATAGAAAGTTAGAAGCTGAGCGGAATATGAAAGGATGAAGTGCTTTGGGGGAGAGAAATGCATGTTCTGCTCCCCATTACTTCGTTCTCATCTTTTCCACAAGACACAGAGCATGGAAATTAGCGGTTTGGAAAATGCACTGCATGCCTGTATCCCTCCACTTCATTCTTATGTCCGTTCAAGACACACTGACGAGGAGTTTTTTAGGCTAAACGCAATGCCTCCTTTATTCTTTCCTATTTTTTCCTCCCCCCCAAATTTTAGTCTTCCTGAGCTATATATTTCAGAATCTGATACTCACAGTTCTTCTCCAGTCTCTCCACCTTGAAATATACAGGCTTGAGCTCATCTACAATTGTGTATTTTAAAAGGCGTTTCCCACTTAGTTCTGTTTTCTTTTTCACGGTCCTTCAAGGTAGAAAATGCACGTGCACAGTATTTCGTGTTTTACATTATTTCCTGCATTCTGACATAGGGGAGGAGAGGGACTACGGGACTACCGTGAAGGCTTCACCTGCCCTGGGACTGAAAAGCATTTTAGAGGAAGGCAGGACTGAATGCACAAAGGCACAGATAATGAGAAAAAAAATCCCAAACAAACCCTTAAAGAAAGCAAAGCCTCTTTCACTCTTCTGCTACCTACAGGTAAAATAAAAAGTAATGCGAAAAGTTAATCTGGTCGCTTGATTAGGGGATTGCTCTAGATATTCCCAAAAGACAAAGATGTCCTGTGTGCAAGGCAAGAAGGGAAGACCACGGCTGGGGTGTATGTAACTCGGAAGCATCGTAGGTGGTTTCAGAGCTTTCCCCACCAATGTATCATGTCGATACTTCGCTTTGTACTCCCGTGTTTAGGGTTTTAGGTCTTTCCTGGCCTTGGGCTACGGGTGTTTGTAGCTCCAAACCTGAACAGCCATTCATTCTTCTAATCTGATAAGGACTGAACGATCCACTGTCCAATAGCTTTAGCAGTAAAATCTTCCTATAGATTTTTGCTGCATTGGAGGAAAAGAAAAGAAAAAAAGAAAATAAAAGAAAAATAAGGAAAATACCTAAATTCAAGAATCCTAAAATCTGTGCGAGACAATTTTTGGGTAGGAAATAACCATCTCCCTACTCCCCCCGCACCCCTCCCGCACCTTCACCCCCCTCCGTGAATGTATGGTGCCTTTGTTCACCGCTAGTTCCTAGTTGCTATGGAGTTTTACGCCTTGGTAAACTATATTTCACCTCCTCCCGGTGAAAGCTATTCTTTTCCCAAATGCACACTTTGCAGACTCCGGTCCTTCCCCGCCTCATGTCGGCTGCACTTCCTCAGCCCACGCTGATCTGCCCCTAGCTGAAACCGCGTTTTCCCACTCGGATCTCAGCTCACCCTCTAGCACTTGCCCAATTGTTTGACCACCGACAGATGCGCTCCTGCTTCTCCTCGGTTTCATTGTCTTTTTTTTTTTTTTTTTTTTTTTACGTGTTTTGGGGTAGTGCCTC
>VWZG01006440.1:159226-201461 GCA_013396735.1 Grallaria varia
AAAAAAAAAAAAAAAAAGACAATTGTAATTTTGTGACTTTGTGATTTTGTGAGAGAAAGGTAGATTTTATTTTTTCTTGCTTTTACAGTCCAGTTTTCTGATTCCAGGCCCTATTAGCGGTTTGCCTGCTGAAGGATGGGTAGAAGTTATTTTCCGTGATTAATATGGCACTTCATTTAAAGGACTTCTTTGCTATGAAATCTCTATATTTAGCAGTCTATAATCACTAAATCTAAACAACAAGCCTCTCTTTGTGTCTATATGTGGGCCTAAAAATGTGGTTCTGTTTCCAGCTGAGACAGATGAATGTCATGAGTGCTCTGTGCAAGACAGAGGACAAAAATACTACAAAAAGCTTAAACAAACTTAAAGCATGAAACCAAACATTTTGTACACTTACATTAAAATGATATTGAAAATTGGGAGCATGACTTACCAAACTAGGATTCTTTCTGTTTTACAAACTACAATGTCTGTTAAAAAAATCTAAAGCATAACTGCAAATTGAAATTTCCTCCCTATTCTTACATCGACATTTGTGTTTTTCTCTTAACATCCCTCATGTGTTAATGCAGCAGCTTTCTAACCCCCTTGTTATATATAATATTCAATGTAACAGTTTAGCAAATTCTCCAATTGTGCTGGTGCTCACTTTCAGACATGGAAAGCAATTTGATGTGTCCTTTTAATGAGTCATTTTCATGCAAGGAGGAAAACAGTGGTTGGGGAAGTTACTAAGACGCTCTATTGAATCTATGTTGCTTACAACCCAGATTGTTTTAATAACTCGGAGTTATTCAAACCATCTTTTCTTCTGACTCCTAAGTTTGAAGAACTCCAGTCTCCTTTTACTCCTTTGCAGAGGCTGCAGATTTGTCACTGAATTGACTCTGATGCAGAACTGTGCAGTAAAATCCAAGATTTAATTTAAAAAGTTTTTAACATGGGTTTGCTAATGGTAACTGTCAAAACGTTAGAAGGATGCAAAACCATCTGTGGATGGTAGTGCAGGGGAAGTGCAGATGGAAGTCCAATAGGGGCAGGAGTTCTCTTCACCTGTATCAGGCATTGACTCTAAACCATCATGACAATATAAATGCCATTTTTTACCCTGTGCTCCTGTGCCGATCATTTCAGAGATGTTTCTAATGAACACGCAAACCTACTTATCTTGGCTGAACGCTGACGCAGACAAAGTGTGACATGCTTGAGAAGAAAAGTAATTGGAATTGATGGTTTCTTTAGAGGAACAAGGAACTTGGGACCCAACAAAACAGTCTGTGAGAAGAGCAGATGTACCAGACCTCCTACACTGGTCACTGAAGCAACTATAGTGATCATGGCAACCCTATCTATGGTCACATTTCTTCTTGCACTAGGGTTCTTTTGGAGTTTCACTTAACTGACAAGACTGAGAGGTGGCACATACTGAGCTTTCAAGCACTAATAAAGTAGTGACCAAACTTTTGGCTACAGAGGGCCACATGAGCTGTGTCACACTCGAGAAATTAGGTGTGCTTTCCTAGCCCTTTGCACTGCAGAGACAACTCAGACATGGCCTAACTCCATGATGAAGGTAGATTGAGGTACACACCATCCAATCCCTGTGTTCAGCTTTTTCTTTTTGGATGCACTGGCAAAGAGCTGTGGCATGTATGCCAGGGAGTCCCCTGATCTAAAACTTCAAGACATACTGCTGTTGGGTGTGCAGGTGCCCACGTGCACCCTACAACAAAAAATACAGTTGCAGTCATCAAAGGAGGTCGGAGAACATGAAACTTTTTTGTTTGGTGGTAGCATGTTGCAGACACACACATTCCCACATGTACACGGCATTTAGCAAGGGCTATGGGCAGGGCATGTGTGCAAGGTATGAACTTTTGGTCATGTTGTTGGGGCAGCAGGGATGTGTGCTAGGGCACTGAGGAAAGAAGGTTACAGGACACAAACTGCCAGAACAACTCATCCAGATTACAGCTCTCTCACAGCAAGCTGGTGGGTCACAGGGAATAGGCTACAGGATCAAATGAACGTTTTTCTGTACTTTATCTCGCTTGCTGGATACATGTGAAGCACATCAGTACAACTCATGACTACAACTCAGTCTTGAAAAGTAAATTTTGTTGGAATAAGAGATCATTAGAAAGCAAATTCTACAGGACTGATGAGAGTCCATTTAAAAGCAAAATTGTACCTCAAATAAGTTTGTTTGTTTGTTTGGCTTGTTTTGGTTTTTTTGGGTTTTTTGTTTGTTTGTTTTTGTTTGTTTGTTTTTTACTAAAGAAGGGTCTTCTAAAAGCAAGAATCAATCATAATGTAGTTGAAGTGTACATGAAATTGGTAGCTGAAGCTACTTGTGAACAGAATTTGGAATGTGCAGTACCTGTAATCTATGTTCAGTAGATTTTCCAAACTGCATAAATAAAATGCCAATTATTTATTAAAAATTCTACTTCAGTACAAAAGTTTGAAGTTTCTTTTTGGGCACAGTGACATTGTCTGTACTTAAAGTCTGCATATTAGAACAACACAGTGCATTGTGAAATCATATAAGTCTTACCGAAGAGTGAATATATGCTGAACTACCTAACCCATCCATGAATCGTCTAAGCAAAATAATTTGATACGGGCTGTTTTCCACACTTTAATTAGCAAGCGGAGACAGCTATTGCATAATCCTGTTTAATGTCTGTGCTCGATATCTCCCAAATAGCTCAGTGATTAAGTTCATACCTTAGTGTGGCTAAATGCAGTAGGTGCAAGAATACTGCTTACACTAATATTAACTTTCTGACATAAATTTAATGCAAGCATGTTTTCTTCCACTGCCTTAACCGAGAAAAAGCTCTATTAACTAATAGCATGTTGGTTGCAAAGATGCCCTAAGGTATTTTGTATAAATGCATATTGATGTCTTATGCAAATTTTTCCTTCCCAGCAGAGTATCTTTGCAAGAGAGATCACAGTGCCCCCATTAGATAATCAGCACCCTCAACAACATCCAGCCTAATCATGCAATTGATCACAGTAAATCAAAGATTTGGGAATTCTCTGAACAGCTGTCTGTAGCTAACCCTTCCTGTGCAATGGGCTGCCTTGGCCACGTTTCCCCTGGAGGGCAGATGTTGAGTCTGCAGCCCACCCGTCTGCAGCGCTGGGCCCGGAGGTACAGCGAGGGCTGTGGTACCACTCCTGCTCCCCACCACTGCTGCTGACTTGGACTGCGATTTGCCGCAAAGCAACAAGCTCTTCAGTCCTGTTAATTACGGTGGCTAACAAGATTATTGCATGCCTGTGTGCAACACAAATTACACTAATTAAACTCTCATCATTTAAAATTTTTGGAGTGACAGTTCTCCCTTGCCTACCTGCTTTATCACATTAGGAAATAACTTTTAAGATGCTTAACTTTTTCTTCACATGAGAAAAACAACTTGCTAGTTGCTTAAAGCAGCATAAACAGTTATTGGTAGAGAACTAATATATATTTACTTAGACAAATAAAAAATGACACAAAAATAACCTTAAAATGTTTTTGAAACATAAAAATGAACATGATAAAAAAATCTTAAGTGACTATGCAAGATTTTAATAATTTTACTGTCTCAGCTCAGTTGGTCTCTCTAAAAAAACCCCCAAAACTACCATGAAGAAAACAAATTATGTTTTATCTTATCTCTCCCAGAATATATTTTATTACGAAAGTCTAGAAGATGTGTTGTGCAGATTTCTGTGCATTTTAATAACATAATTTAAAAAATTTTTAAAGTGAGGATATCTATTGCTGTTTATCAAAATATTTATTGAATGACAGAATGTTCAGATCTCAGTGAGATGTATACATATGATTTTTAAAGAAAATGGTGGTGGAAAACTTGTGGTGGGTTTTGTCTTAAAACCAAAGGGGTTCTTTCTGTGGCTGGCCTAACTCACTTACTAAAGTTACACACTGGCTCTGTTCAGGAACACACGACAATATACGATCTCTTGTCAGTGGTGGAAGGACAGATAGATAATTTCATGCTTGATTTTCATAAGGAAGTTAGTTTTGTGAATATACTATGACTTAGGAAGGAAGCATCAACATAGTTTTGTATCAACATCAACATTGTTTGCTGAACTGAGACCACCAACAAACTCTCCTAAGCAGTACTGCTGTTAATCTGTAAAGTAAGGAAAGCCTATTTCTTTCTGGAGGCCAGCAATGGTAACTTCTACAGTAGTGATCAAGGTAACTGAACTTCCAACAGGACCAAGAGGTATTGTTCATGTCCTCAAGACATTACCTTTGCATTAAATACCATCTCTTGCTGTACCTGTAAAATGCTGTTGTCAGTGTCACTAAGACTGGCTTTTGCCCACAAGGCAGAGAGAAACACAACTTAAGCCCAAATAAATGTTTGTGGATAGGACCCAAGATGGGCATCTCAGAAGAAAAGATATTTCCCAAATCCTAAAATGGCTTTTATGGTCCTGATTCAGAGTCTTTTCTTCCACAGAGCTCCTGCTGGATGTAAAACAGAGTTCAATGGGAGAAAACAATGGCATGAGTGGATGATGTAGAGTGTATTAGAACATATCTAGAATTAAGTTAATGTTCTCTTGAGGGGGAAGGTGAAAACCAGATACTACAATATGCTATCAGTACATAAGAAGCTTTTTAGACATTTTTATTTGGTTGGGTTTTTTTCTGCATTTCTGCTTGGGTGCTTCAGGCAAACTCCATGCAGAAATTTATAAAGATCCCACTTGTTCCATCTATGTTCAACAAATACCAGAAAAAATATAAAAGTATGCAAGGATATTAGATTAATTATGGGGAACACTGTGCTTATGAATGATTTTCATTGTATTTATTTAAACACACTGAAATAAGAAGGATCTTTGTATCATACCTTTCTGAAGCCCTGTGATAACAAAAATTTTGAGATTCCTTTGAATCACAGTAATTCCTTCAAATTAGCCAGAAGTGGCTAATCCGAGATGCCTGATATCCAGCACTGAGAAAGGAATCTTACTCAAAATACGGTAATTCTTAACCTCCATCTCTACTTCTTCCATCTCTCCCTACAATCCCAAAGACATTTTATGTGTTGCATGGCAGTACCTGGAGAATCTTTAGGGACTCAAGAGAACATTATACTGAATGTCTTTTTTTCTGTTGGCCTGGCCTGGAAGTAAAAGCTGAAAAGTTATCTTATGAAAATCAATAGCATATCTTAGAGAACATAGAAAATAAAAGCACAGTTCAAGTAATGAATGGAATAACTTCAATTATATTTGGTTTGGTGTATGGACTCAGTAAACTACACTCATAAAAATGTGTTTTTAAATTAATTGTCTGATGTAATTTTAATCTAAATATATTAAATGGACTTTTTTCCTCATTCTTAGTCTACTGTGAAGTCATTTGAGTGTCCAAATGATCGAACTCTAGCATAAAACTGTTGACATTAAAATAGAGTGTAATAAAGAGAACAGGGTAATTGCTAGAAGGTCAATGAAGAGAAAAGGAAGCTATTGTGCTCAGTTTAACAGCAGCACAGCAGGCAATGCTGGAAAGTGAAATAGCTGCCAAAGAATGGGCATTTGGGTGACCTGCACTGAAGAAAATGAAAAACAATATACTACTTTCTTATTTTCAGATAATTGGAGTTGCAGATGGCTCTGGGATTGAAAATACATAGAGACAAACTGAGTAGGATGTACCTGACAAAAGTCTGAGTTCTCAAAGTCTCTTTCTGAGCTGGTGATCTGAACCTCCTGTAAAGTCAGCAGAAACAAACGGTTTCTTCCTGAAGCCCATGTCAAAAATGTAGTTCTCTAAAACTACAGGTATTTTTCTTCATTGGATATGAAGAGACAGGGAGGTAACAAGTTCAGATATCTAAAACTAGGTGATGGAAATCCTACCAAAGGCTTCTCTGATGCTGGAAAACCATTAGCAGTGTAGGTGGAACAAGGGAAGACCAGGGAGTAACAGCTTTGGACACCTACTAACTGCTGCCACACCAGATCTTCAGCAGGGAGTTTCAAGACTGTCCAGTGACACTACATAAACTTAGCAATTGTGCCAGTCCTTGGGTTTATAGAATATACACAGACTGTGGTCCCAAAGCTAGAAAGAGGACTCTTGTTTCATAATCCTGTTTCTAGATCAAACTTGCTATACGAAGTACTAAATAGGCAGTTTACACCAAAGTCAACCTGAAAGGAGAAATCCTCAGGGAGTGGTATATGCTCTTACACTGCTCAGTGTAATGAAGCTACTAGAGTGGGACCACAAACCTAAAGCCCTAAGAAGTCTTAGATTTTCTTTTATTATTGACTCAAAAATATACACTGAGATGAAGCCATTGCCTGTATCTAGGGCTGATGATAGGCTTCCTTGAAGAGAAACATACTTCGCAGACTCCCAAACACCTTCAGTTGTTTTCAAGTTAGGCTTTGTAGGTGCTTATTTAGAAGTGTATATGTCCTGCTGGTTTTATTGCACTTCTCTTGATCTGGGGAATGCACCATAATACTGCGCTTTGCAATTTGCATTATTATCTAAATACTTTTCCCCTGAGATTTTCAGCTATTTGGATATTTGAAACATTAATGTTCTGAACTTACAATTTAGCTCTGGGCACCACTCTGCTTTTCTGGGCTGTGGCTATCAGCAAACAGGTAGCTGAAAGTGCAGGTGTTCAGATATATATTCACGTCATTATTCTGTGATCATAAAATTGAAACGGTGCTTTTGCAAGTATAAAATAGAAAGTTAGGCCTTTCTTCAACTAAACAGCATATCTCATCCTCCTCCCTTCAGTATCTCTCTCCCCATCAAACCACCCAACATGGTGGTTTGCTTTGCTCTCCACCATGCAGTAAGACCCAACTCTTTCTTTTTTTTTTTTTTTTTCTATTAATTTATTCTCCAGAGCTGTTTTGGTGCAAGAATACTTCTTATTTTTTATTTTCTCCAGAGAACAAATGCTTATCAATGCCATATTTTTTATGCTGACAGTCACGTCAGTATATGTAAGTAAAGTCCCCCCTTCTCTGCTTCTACTTAAGCACACAGAATAGATTCGGTGTTGGCACATGGCTCATCTGTCTTATAGTACCTTAACTATGTGTCATGGTAGAAGTTATCTAAGAAACCTGTGAAGACTGCAACCCAGCTTTTGATTATTTTTACATCTAGTTCATTTATTGACTAACTCAGCTAATTTGGCATTTTTATCATATACTAATGCTGTTGCATGGCCTAATGTCACAGAATGGTTATAATACTGTTGCAAATTTAACCAGGTTGGGGACATACTGAGCTATTGATATAGGCATTGAAATTCTTTCAACCAAGTCTAAGAAATTTGAACTACACAATATGACATTCTCTTTGGACCAAAGAAGCTTTAAAAAAAAGTCATCTGTGTAAAAATTACTGGGTTTTATCTCTTCTTGGTATATTGAACTTACTGTTTAATTTACTGGATCTTCACACTCTAGGCCTTTATTCCTACATAGTCTGGAAGTCTTGACTTGGTAAAAAGTCCCTGAAAGGCCAACAAGGGTTCTTTCTCCATGATGCACTGTTTGCAAAAACAAGGCTTTTGTTTTGCTGATTCTAAAGATTTCTTTTTTTCCCACGGTGAAAAAGGACCATAGGCGTACACAAGAAACAAACCCATCTTGACTGGACAGGTAGAAGAAAGAAAGTGTGCCTTCTGTCTTGAAGAGGAAGTAAGTGTCCTGATAAAAATGAGTTTTTGAAATAGGGATTTCAGTCACGTAAACATATCAGTACTTCTGTGACTGTGCAGGCCATGGATCTCAGTCTACATCTAGGTTTGTAGACAGAGGAGGTATCTGTGCAGAGAGAAGGGCAGAAAACTAGGACTTATATTATCAAACACTGATGCTGTAGGCTTTCAAGTAGTTTTATCTGGAAGTTCTCCACAAAGGACCATAGAAATGGGATGATAAGGACAGATGTCAAGGTCCCCACTTTACGAGTGAATGTAGTAGAAAGAGAACACAACTATGTTGTAAGGTATTTGGGCTTCTCTTTAAAAGAGAACACCTGTACAGGAAAGGCAGATTTTTGCCTAACAAAAATGAAACCAGATTACTGGCTCGGAAAGCTAATTATTATGTGTGTTTACTTAAACCAGGAGTGGGAAGAAACAGGTGCTGAGAAGCACTTGGGTCCTATTAAGACATCTGTTTGATGTTCAAAGGTAACAGCACTTTTTAGAATGGGTAACACCCAAGGATAAAAGCTGTAAATTACAGATAGATGGAGAAAAACAAAAGTAACCCTCTAAAGCTCATACAGCAACTAAAATGCATGTGATATGGGCAAGATCAGATAAGAAAAATCGTCTAAAAATTACAATATCAGATAAAAGAGCTAAACAAACACTGTTATGCAGATAAAGATAAAATTCTTGTAGCTGTCCATGCACCATTACAGAAGGCCTAAAATTAAAAACATGTTGTCAAGCATTGGAGGACCTATAATCTGAATTGCTGAATCAAGACAATGGGACATTTTTTGTCACACACATAGATTAAATAAGTACATTTTTGCTTCTTCCCTAGTACTTTCTCCCCAGTAAGTGCTACTTGTTTTTGGAGTAAAGTCAACTAATACAGTGAAATAAGCAGGCAAACACCCTTGCCATGGCTCTTGAACTGATCAGCCAAAAAGGATACTTCAAGAACTGTGAATGGTTTGGGGGAAAATACAGTCAGTTGTCTCATCTAAATGTTACAAAGGTATATATCATCCTCAGAAAATTTGTTGAGAGCACAGCTCCTAAATCCCATAGGCACTAGAGATGAAAAAGCCTCAGATTTTGTGTTCAGTCTGTAGTAAAAGTACTGGTACATGGCAGGCTACCTGCAGGTAGATGGTAGCTGTGCTGTAACCAGAAGCGTCCCTAGGCCAGTTAGCTTGTGCATAGTTTACTCTGGATGACAGGATCATTACAGTTATGAAGGATGGTGCTGAATACCTGGAGACCCTCAGAGAACTCATGTGACCTTTATTTGATTCTTACTAACAAGTTCACATCCCCTTTCAATGAGAAAGGTGAAAAACACTGCAGAGAGATATAAAGGCTGATGAGTAATTTCTGTGATATTATTCCTGAAGCTTTTCCCCCCTAAAACGGCATGTCTTCTCAGTCTCTGTGAGTTTGCTGAAACTGGCTACCTAAAATTTAATATAGTCTTCATATTTTCCATATTTTCCCTTCAGCTCCACAGGTGGAAGGACAGGCCATTTATGCCAGTGGTGAGGACTGAAGACAACCAATTTAGAAAAGCCTTTTGTCTGGGACAGGGTCTAGTTGTATATATTCTAGATTACAGTTACAAAACATTGTTCCTTCACTCAAAGCTCCTAAAAGGCATATTTCAGAAAAAAAAAAAAAATTACATATACTGGCCTAATTTTGGTTTTGCTGTCATTACTACTACAATAATGACATGAGGCCCTAGACAGAAATAAGAACCTTTGGAAACATATAAAAAGACACAGTGCTTGCTGCTAAAGACATTATAGTTCCAGAACTATCCATAGGGCCCAAGTCTGTAATACAGAGATCCCTTTGAAAAACCTGCAGTCGAGGGTACCATGCTGTACCTTTTTGTATTTGGCTAAATGGTACTCTACCAGTTTATACTCTCACAGCAATGAGTTTCTTGCTCTCTTGTGTGAGCAATCTTTCTTACATATGCATACTAACAACACGAGGTGTGTTCTTGCTAGATCATAAAATACTGAAAATAAGTAAGATGGGACCTCAAAGGGGATTTCTGGGATCCTCCACTACAGACCATTTCACAAGCTGTGCTGGCGGTACAGCAATGTTGCATATCTTGTCACTACCTTTCTAGGACTTCTCATTTTTTAGGAGAGCCACTGTTTGGCATAAGGAAAATGTTCTCAGCTGAAAACAACCAAAACAGGATGAATTCAGTCTATAGTTTGAAACTGCACAGTGCTTTGATGGAGAAGATGCATTTAATGACCTAAAAGCAGGTAGAACAGCTGTCTGACATAAGATTTCAGGAGTGACCATGGAACATATCTTTCCAATGGGATCTGTTCTTGGTGTGCTGGTGAAAGTGTGAGAGTTTCACAGTACACAGATTCCCTGGGGCAAAGGGAAGGTTTAAATCCTCCCACACTTCACTTGGAAAGGTTGGTGCTAGGTAGCAGTCTTGGCACTTACACTGTGTTTAGACAATTTCACTGTATCCTTCTCCAGAGATGCACACCATTCTCAGGTGGAAATTAGCAGCAACACATTGCAAAACAACTGAGAAGGAAATTATATTCCTGTGATTTGGGCATGCTAAATCACATTTGGGGAACATTATCATCCTAGGCTCACTTCATAATCAACAGAGAAGGAGGCACTTCCAGGATGTGGTTTGGATGAAGAATGGTCTCACTTTTCCTCTGTCAATTTCCTTTCTCTCAACTACCTTTGCAGAAGACCTTGAACAACTCTGCTCCTAACTAGGCAACTATGCTGCTAGTCTCAGGTGCTTATCACCGGGTTTGAGAAAGTCAGGGCTTAGGGCAGTACCTGGTTCACATGTGTTTGGTCCTTAACACAAATTCAGGCAGAATTAAACGCTACAGCCTCTACAGTCTGTCAACCATGTCTACTTGACTGTATGAGTGTCTGTAGTAAAAACTAACAATAAAGAACACTTAAACAGCAGTGACAGCTGGGACCAAGCCTCCGGACTCTCTCATGCCTGCCCTCACCAATGGGCTGCAAAATCAAGCTCCCTCTTACCTATTCTCTCGCTGCTCCAAAGCCTCACAGAGTGAGCAGAATGAAGAACTTCTCTAGCTTGATAGGTAGGATAAGCTCTGAGGAAAAGGGAATTGTGGTTCAAACCCCTTCAGTCTGCGAAAGGCTTAAAATCTATGTTTCCCACTTCTTGTAAGAGTGTTCAAACAATGAAGTTATTCTGAAGTGGCTGCTGCCTCTTCTTCCTCCATCATTAGCTGCTTGCTCTCAAGAGATGACTCAGTGCTCTGGATTTCAAGTGGATGAAGGTGATTGAGGTTCAACACTTGTTCAGCTCTAAACTGAGAGGTTTCCCAGGTGATTGGTGGGTGGGAGCTTGAGTGACCTGTTCAGACAGTTGAGAGAAATAGGTTCCTAGCCGCTTTGAATGATTTCAGAGGTTGCCATGCTTCCCCACTCATTGTATTTGGAATTGAGATGTCTACCTCAGAAGCACTGAATCATCCTGCTGGGCCAGGGGCTGCCTGGAAGCACAGCAGCACCCAAGCTGAGCAGTTCCCATTGATAGTTCAAATACTGCCTTCATTTCATGATGCAATTCTTAGCCATTTCCTTTGAGCAGGTGCCAAAGAAGTAATGCTTCAGTGACAAATATGCCTCACCTTCCATGACCTAACTCAGTAGCCTGGAATACAGGAAAGGCTCCTTTAAGCAAAAGACCCCATAATCATATTCAAGGCGATCAAGGTAATTTGTTTTAATTTTTCAAGACTTCCCATCCATAAAGAGTCAATGTATTTGCAATCATACTACAGAGCTCACTGGGGAACTGGGAAACATATTCAGCACATACATAGAGGTATGACATACTCCAGTCCATTCTTTAGCAAAGCAATGAACATAATAGGTAGAGAAAGTGTGTTCACTCCACTATAAATAGCTAGTTGCATTAAGTATAACATTTACATTTGCTTGTAGTTGTCTGAATTCAGAACCAAATATGATGCACTACAGTCATGCCAGCAGATACTCTGTCGCCCCTCCTCCCCATCCCCCTTAATTGCACACTTTTTTCGCTAGCTACTTTCCCCCTTTCAGTCCTCAGCATGCAAATTATGCCCACTTTCACTTATTTTCTGACTAATTTAGACCTAAAATTTATGCTGCCATTCACGTCACTGCTGAAATTGGTTCAGAGCTTTCTAAGGGAGTTGCACTTGTTGACAGCAGGTATGAATATATTTCTTAGATTTGAATGCCTTCGTGTGAAAAAAAAAATTGCAGAGCACTGTCAAAGCTGTGGCTGATACACTGCATAAATGTATAAAGTAAATAACCATACTTACTAGGATGAATTCTAGTCTTAGACCCTAATAACCACCTTTAGCAGGTAATAGTTGCTGAACTTCTATCTAAAAAATATGTGCCTGGTACCCTAACATTTATGTACTAAAAATGCCAAGCTGGTTATCAATATGTTCGCTTAAATCTCAAAATTCAGTACCTGGATAAGTGGTTAAAATATTACTCATTACTGCAATATCATGATGAGTTCCTCCAGCCGGAACAGGAAGAAGGAAATCCCCCAAGACAGCTTGAGTCTGTGAAGTAAGTTCTGTTCTAGATACTTTTTAGGCAGAACATGCTGAGCCTCCTTTCACAGAACATTGATTTGGATCTTTGTATTATATACTGACTGGCCCGATACTGACCTTTGCCTGAACTGCAGCAGAACAGTTTTCAAAGCATGTGCTTATCAAAACAAAAGTAAACTGCAAAAGCATATTAGATACAAAGCACTGACCTCTCTAGACCATTTTATTCCCTTTGTTTGCTACTTAAACATCCACTTGTAGTCTGAAAGATTTGTTAGCTTACTCAGGCTAACAAATTAACTGAATGAAATATCAATGTTTTGGTCATAACATATAACTTTTTAGAGAAATTTTACTCTTTAAAAAATGTAGAGATTCTCTACTTTGATAAAAAATCATGCAATAAAAATATTTCTGCTATTAAAGAAGCTGACAAAGACCAAAATCCTTTATCCCTGCAACTTTTTGGAATGAAACATTCGTAACATTCATTACTTTGAGAGGTAAATACTGTAGATAAGAAATCAGTATAAATGCCAGCAATGCACGGGGCATTTTTAGACACCCAGGCAGAATACAGATGGAATAAGGAGATGTAGCTACTGTCATTATTCTTTGAAAGCAAGTAGTCTGCAGTAGCACTGAAAGCATGTGATTTTCCCTGTTACTTCACATTCAGCTTTATTAAACGTATAACTCTGATTCAGCAAAGTACTTAATAATGAAGATGACTCAAAAAAAATCTGATGGGTCTCCATGGCTGTGGCCAGAATGCATGTGAGGAAATGGTGCTGAGGAATGCTCTGAGCATTGCTCTGGGAGCAAGTGCGATGGTGGGTGTTAAAAGTATGATTACAGGAAGGCAAAAAATCTCACTGCAACATATACAAAAACAAAAAACTGGCCCTAAGAGTGAGGAAGATCTAGTAACAAGTTTTGCAATACAGAGTTATTGTCCAAGTGAAAAGCACAGTACTGAGCAGCTGTAGCTCATGTGGCTGCCTCCTTGTTGCAATGGGCTGAAGAGCTAGAAAGCTTAAAGCCTACATCTTAACTCCGAGAGGCATAACTTTAACATGAAGCACCAGCCTGTACACTTCCCTGAAGTAGTACCTTAGATCTTCAGCAAGTCATCAATGTCGAGTCCATATGGAGGGCTGTGTGCTATACCATCATTCAAGGTATGCTCCTAAAGGAAGGTGTGGGCTTTGGTGGATTCAGGAAGACTATTCTTGGACCATCTCCAAAACTAAGTATTTTTAAATAGACAATTCTTCCTGCTGAAACTGTTTATATGGGGGTCTGATAAAACTTGCTAACATTATAAAGAGATAACTAGAAGTATCATATAAATGTTTGAAATAATAAAAACGATTTCCTTAAAAGTGAGGTTTGCTTAAGCCAATACTTTTCATAGGTAAAAAAAATAGCATTTGAATCTAGAGAAATTAAATGAAAAAGGAAAATATTCATTGCGAATAGGAAAAGGGAAAAAATTTTTAGAGATTATATAAATTTCCCATCAACTCCACTCTAGAGAACAGAGTTCTTCCATGAAATACCAAATTCAACCCTGTGTAAAAACAGAATTGAAAAAAATCCAACAATGAACGGGTTTCACCAGTCACTGGTTTCAAACAGGGTTTGACAGCCACTTAGCTGAGTAAGCATCTAGAAGGCCCTGGACCCACTCTATCAGACAGCAGTAGCTATACTTCTGGTAAATAGGTATGAGTAAGCACATACACATGGGCTAACATCACAACTCTGTTTATTATTCTCTGATAGGTAGGAAAGAAAGGCAGAAAAAAAGAAAATTTTATTGAAGTGGCTGAAGGCATGCAGACTGGTCTCAGAACCACTATTCAAATGCTTGTAGCATTCTCTTCCCTTGGGCCTTGTGCTGAGCTCATTTGATTCCTGATTGTTCTTTTCATATTTAGGTTTTCCACAGAGTAGTCAGACAGCACAATGAATACATTGAATGTTGAGGTCAGAACTGGGCTTAGAAAAGATCAAGGATCTTTGCACTTTTCACTGGGCAGAACAACTTCCCAAAGCCACAAATGATTGCTCCAGCTCCCAGAAAATAATGCAGATTTCCAGCTGCAGGCTTAAAAGTCTTCAAGGCAAATGACTCAACTGTGGTGGGTTGACCCTGGCTGGATGCCAGATGCCTACCAAAGCCACTCCCCTTCTCAGATGGACAGGAGACAGAATATATAATGAAAGGGCCATGGGTAGAGATGGGGCAGGGAGAGATCACTCACCAGTTACTAAAACATACTCGGGAGAAAAAAAAAGTAATTTATTACAAAAGAAATCTGAACAGGATAATGAGAAATAAAACAAAACCTAAAAACACCTTCCCTCTTCCTCCTTCTTCTCAGGCTCAACTGCACTCCAGATTTCTCTCCCTCTTTCCCCCAGTGGTGCAGGGGGACAGGGAACTGGGACTATGGCCAGTTCATCACACGCTGTCTCTGGTGCTCCTTCCTCCTTGGGGAGATCTCCTCACACTCTGCCCTGCTCCATTGTGGGGTTCCTCTCATGGAAGACAGTCCTCCATGAACTTCTCCAACGTGAGCCCTTGCCATGGGCTGCAGCTCTTCACAAATTGCGCCAGCGTGAGTCACTCCTGTGGGGTACAGTCCATCAGGAACAGACTGCTCCAGCATGAGTCCCTCATGGGGTCACAAGTCCTGCCACCAAACCTGCTCCAGTGTGGGTTCCTCTCTCCATGGGTTAAAACATCTTGCCAGGACCCTGATCCAGTGCAGGCTTACCATGAGGTCACAGACTCCTTCAGGTGACCGGTTGCTCTGGCATGGAGTCCTCCAGGATCTGTAGGTGGATCTCTGCTCCCCTCTGGACCTCAATGAGCTGCAGGAGGACAGCCTGCCTCACCATGATCTTCGCCACAGGCTGCAGAGGAAGATCTACCACAGCACCTGGAGCATCTCCTCCCATTCCTTCTCCACTGACCTTGGGGTCTGCAGGACTGTTCCTCTCCCATATTCTGATTAAGCTGCATTTGCAGTAACTTTTCCCCCTTCTTAAATTATCACAGAGGCACTACAACCATTGCTGATGGGCTCTGACTTGCAGTCTTCTGAAATAGGCTCTACTGGACATGGGGGAAGCTTCTGGCAGCTTCTCACAGAAGCCACTCCTGTAGTCCCCCCAGTACTAAAACCTTGCCATGCAAACCCAATAGAGGTCCTTAGGAAAGAGTCTTCCTCAACCCTCAAGCAAACAACCCAGATATTTTGTAACCTAAGCAGCTAGTTTCTACTCCCATTGAAAAGAGCTAGAGTCAGAAAAAAGGCTAGGGTGAGGGAAGAGCAGGAGAGATGAAGTCAGAGCCAGTATTCAAGGTCACTTGGTCTGGGAGGTACAGTGAGACACAAAGGTCTCTATGCAAAGGATACTGCTGCCGAGGAGGAAGCAGAGCCCCCACAAAAGTGTACAGGTGGTAAACTGGTATGACTGTCTGTATCTGAAAGCGATGCTAATCCTAACCAGAGTGAATGACCCTGGAGAGCCGAGAGGTTTGTAGGTTACACCCTCTAGCGTTCATTTTTAGCAGAAGGGGGAGGGCACAGCGTAGGAAGGGGTAACCAAAATTTCTAGTGTTTATGAGAACAAACACTTATGCAAATGATGTAGTGATGCCACACCTTTTGCCCCGAAACCTAGCATGACAGGACTTTGTTAAACTTGAACTAAGAGGTAAGCAGGACATTCAGGTACACATCGTTCCCATCACCTTAGCTGTGGGCACTAGGCCAAACACCAACATTTGTCACAGAGACTCAATTACCCAAGAACATTTGCTAAGGTTGGCCTATTTCCTTGATCACTTTTTGCAGAAGGTGAGGACCCAATGCATAACAAAGCAAGGGACCAATAATACGTGCATAAACTAAATGGACATAAAATTACAACGAAGACAGCAGCAGAAGCAGATATGGGTCAGCAAAATTTAGCTGCAAGAAGCCAGAAATTTCTTTGTCCAAGTCTCTGACCTCTATGACACTGATGCATATAGCAGATGAAAAACGAGACATGCCTTTGCATTCATTTTATCATTGTTAGGTTCTCATTGGTATGAGCATGAGTAAGAACTTGCTGTGGAGTCTTCCTTCAAAGGCATCTTAAAAAAAATAAAAATCCTCAGTACAGCACCATAGATACTGATAGCTCACCTGCAGAGGTATGATACTGTATCATATGACACAGAACACAAAATGACAAAATGAGTACTGATCCATTAAACAGATCGTTCCTGACAGAGCATGACATTATGGCAGTCTTTTAAAGAGCAAATTCATGTAGTCATGTCTAATTAATCGGTCTGAAACATGAGACTGACAAAACTTAAGGTTGCAGTTAAGCAAGATCCGCAGTGAAACACACTATTGGAATCTATCATTACTAGGTCAGGTAAGACCAACAGCACCCCTCCAGAGAGAGCAAATCAGGGATAATATCTAAGCAATTAGCAGTTGGATCCAGTGTTTCAAGTGTCACACATATTTTGTGACCACCGGAACATGACAACAAGGATCACCCATTTACAACATACAGGAACAAGGAAGCCTCACAAGAGGCACAGGTAACCAGAGCAGCAGTGAAATCCTGGATGTGCTTACTCATAACTGTGGACACTTCTTTCCTAAATTTAAGAATATCCTCTGTCAATCCACTTGCTCTCAGGACCAGGTTCAGGACACCTACTTCAAAAATGTTATTTAAGTACCAGATTAATTCCAGATTCTAGGAAGGAGGTTCAGGGCACACAGAGGTGTCAGGTGGGAGAGCTGACACCTCATCACCTTCAATGGTGAAGCAGTGTCCTGGCTCGTGGAGTGAATTTGCAGCTCACTGACTGAAAACACAAAGCAGTGGATTGAACTCAACCAACACATGGTCCTAAGCAGGAGTGCTGTGGCCCATTTCAGAGCTGCATGTATACAGAGGGCATAAATTTTACCAACAAATCTATGTCTGCTGTTTTCCTGCTGGTGCAGAACGCCTTCAGAAATGCCATGATACTAGGAAAAGATGTGGAGAGAACTCAGGCCATTTTGATCCAGATCCCTAATGTGCAGTCTTTGAGTCAGGCACCTACGCCTTGATTTTGATGCAATCCTGGGGCAGAAACAAAGAAGAGCTGTAAACCAGTGAGGCTGGCAAGGGGCTGCTTTCATCTCGCCCGGTGGAAGTGAGATGAAAACTGCAGATGTAAGAGGAAGGCATTCAAAGAGGCAGCAGAGCAGTGCACTGGCAAAGCTCCTGCTGGAGGTGTCTAAGGGAGCAAGAGATGGCAACAATTAAGGGAGCTGTGGCAGCAGGAGTAGGCAGTGGATTTGTCTTGATGATTCAGGAGACAAAGGAGATGGGAATGTATTTATAGAGGCAAGCTGGATTGGAGAAGGTATTTTGAAAATAGAGGTTGCAAGAACAAGGTTACCGTGCTTATGTCTCTGCCACTGAGTCATTGCGACAATTTCCCCATCTGTAAAACTGAGATAATAATACTTACCTATCTTACAGAGGGAGGGGAGTGTGTTGTGAGGATTAATTAGCTAAGGTTTGTACAGCACTTTGAACATGTAGAGAGCGATATAAGTGCGCAGTACTAAGATTATTATTAATATGGAAGAAATAAGCCAGGGTGGAGGTGGAGAGTGAGTGAGCAAGCTTTTAAAAGATAAGGGGAAGGAAGTAACAAGAGGATGACAGAGAATAGGAAGGGATGGGATTAAGGGACAGTTTCTTAAATTAGAGGTAAACACAAGGAGACTTCATTGGAAGCTTAAATACAGGAAGAAAGCATAAGGAGCAGAGCTGTTAGAACTATAGGCCTATGGGCTCTGATATTATTCTCCTATCATTTTCTTGTGTTTTGTCAGCTTTACACCACACTGTGGGATTTTTGTTGTCTTCCCAGAAGTCTTTATCTGGAACATTAGCTGCAAGTAAAATAAACGTGAACTGCCAAACTCAAACTTTTGTTCTGGCACTACAACTCCCACCCTACCAGTGAGTTATGAATCTGAAACGAGAACATAAAAAAATAAGTAGTTTCCTATTTGCATTTTTTATGTAACGCTATCTCCCTGTAAAACCACAAGGAAGAAAAATCAACATCCCTGCCAGCAATACTGTTAAAGATAGGAAAAACATGTATTTTTAGCAGGTGTAAAAAATTAAGTCCATTTTTATCTCCTTCTTTCAATGAAGAAAAGTAGATGAGGGTATTCTGTTGGTCAAGGGATTGTGACAGGTTGCTCAAGACTAGCAATTTTAAATAGAGTGCATGTTGATTAAACATAGAACAATTCCAGGATACTCCGTATTCTGCTTCTCCAAGGCAGAAGCAACAGCAGTGGTCACTCTGACTTTGTTATCTATGAATTTATAATGGAAAACTGTACTTCCCTCTGCCAATTTCCCGGCTTCTATTTTGTGACAAATTACAAAATAACTTAAATTCTTCTGAATTTTACCCAGAATAAGCAGATAAAACAGTTGGGGCAACACTCTCTCTTCACCCAGCAGAGGAGATACAGTACAAAATCTTATAACTAAGATAGGCAAAACAGACTTACAAGTAAGTGCACCTTACAGAGCTTGTTTCAGCCTAATAACAGCAATGCTGTTGAGACAGATCATTTTTCTTACAGACCAGTTTGTCCTCAGCCCTTCTTTGGGGATTATGGATTGAAACTAGTCTGATTCTATGTGTATCTTTTGATTCTCTTTATAGTAACAGGACTTGAAGTGACCTTTTAGTTTACCATCAGGTTCATTATTCTGTGTAGCTGACTCTACACATATGATCCTGTTCCTAAACATAAGGTGACACAATTTCAAGGAAATAGCTAATTTTTCTCCTCTGCCCAGATCCACAGTAATAACTAGTGGATCAGGATAGGGTAAGTGATCCCTAGTAATACAACAAATCTTCTTACCAATGGGGCTGGGTGAAGCAGAAAATTTTGATAAACTAAGTATTTCTGAAAAATAAATCCAAAACCTCAAATATAGCTTCTATGTGCAATGACACCTGAGGCTGGTAGCTGGTGCTGGCAGGTAAGGTGTCTGAAAGAGCCTGAGAACTCACCTTCTGACAGTAAAGGTCTCTGAAGGCTCTTGAGCTGGTTGTCTCTAACACAAAGGCTGCTCCCTTTTGAAAACTCAGTCCTAATGCAACAGAGGAATGTATCAGAGCTTTATGTGGAGCAAATAACACTTTCCCTTGGAATGTAACAAACCCCAGTAAAGCAGGAAAAAGGGAGGCACTTTGTTGCCTGTGAAAGCTCCTGAGAATACTGTGAAAATATTTTGTACAGTTGTACTGTCAGGGTTATATGGCATTTACTCTAGTTTGTTTAGGATGTTGACAATAGAACTTGATGGCTTTCCCTCTTGGGTCCAGGTTTTTAATAACTGTCTTCCATAGTAAATTACGTATTTCAAATTATGTATTCTTTTAGCAAGGCAGTGGTCTTTCTTTGTAATAGAATCAAACACTCACAATATTTAAATATGCGGCAAACAAAATGTCTAACAGCAACACGGAAATCAGGGTGCCCATGACTGTATATTATAAAGTAATGCAGAGATTCATTACATATTGCATACACTCCCAGAAAGGTGCCCTCTTCCAATAATTCCAGTGGTTGCCTACCACTACCTAAGTCAAACTTGCTCATTTCAATAACTGCATCAGTACTGCCAGCCTCTTAGCCTGTGGTTTGCAGGAGAGACCGTTTACTCCTTCATGGGTGTGTATTGCTTCCCTTTCAGGAAGAACAGTAGACCCCTGTGTAGCTAAAAGAGTGGTAATGTGGTGCTCTCCTATTCCTTCAGTCCTGTCCCTTTGGGCTCAGGAAGACATGCAAGCAATGTCCCTTACACAGGAACATAAAGTTGTTTTTTCCAAGCAACTGCCAGTCTGGCTGTCTAAGCATTGTTTCATCCTTCAGACCCCCATTCTTACCTTACACCTTAATTTTGCTGTTCCATACCCCTTACTCTGTTACTTTAATGGGCCCAGTGCCTAAAGAGCAATTAGCAGCCATACTAATTTTTGCAAAGGGGCCTGGCTGTTATTATTAATGCTGTCAGGTCCATCCATCTCAGGGTTTTATAACGTCTGCATAGCATTTAAATGACAAAATGCAATAATGTTTTTTTGACATTATAAAATCTGCACTGTGCTTCAAAGACATTGTGATATCTGGGGGAGAATTCATAGCTCTTACAGCAATTGATGTTTTAAAAAACAATAAAGTTTAAAGAAGAGGCCAGGTATTCATGAAGGTAATCCAAAATAAGAATTCTAGGAGAGAACTTGCAAGTAAAAATTTAAAGGCTTGTCCATGTGAGGAAATTAACTGGCAGAACTATGGCAGTATAATTATAATGCTGCAGCAGCTACCGCTTGTGTAACTCTCTGTGTTCCTACACAGACACTATTCTGGAATAATAGTATTTTTTTTTTTCTTTTGGTAGACCTTATGCTGCATTGTAACTAACATAAACTCTTTCTGCTTCATAATCACTCGGCCCCCTACTACTAAAATCAGCCTTCCATTTTCCTTTTGTGCAAATGCCCCTTCACCAAATTACACTTTTGCAGCATAACCAATGACTTCAGAAAATGTCTGCACCCACTAATTATAGGTAAAAAAAGTAAAAAATAAAAATAAAAATACCAAAACCAACAAAGAACCTGACATGGTAAGGAAGTGTGTGCAAAAGAGTCACAGAAGGTCAGAGCCAAGGCTACCATGTTTTATATATGGTAGTAAGGGGAATGCTGTGCTCCATCAGAGGATACAAAATTCCCTTCCTTACTTTTCTGGGATTTGCCAGTTTATTGTGTGTAGCACTCACCCTAAAAAAGTTTGTTGCGGTGATTTAAAAGAGAAGCAACACATGGTTTAGGGAAAAAGCTGAGGCAGTTCAATACAGAACTTCCAGTGAGTGAATTTCAATTGGCTTTCAACTTAGTATTGCAGGAAACTTTGGGAGAAAATGGATTGAAGTATTTACAGTGCATATAAATTACAATAAAAATGGGAACACTTTTTCAGTTATCTAATTGATGAATAGTAAGGAGGAACAATATTAAGCTGGAAGCTTAAAAATTTAATATGGGATAATACAGAAGCAGGTTTGGTTCAACTGAGGATCTGATATTGTAATAACCAAACAAAAATGTAACTTGAGTGGTTTATACATGTTATCAGAACTCTTCAGGTGAATGGAGGTCTTAGTAAGAGGGTATACTTTTTTATGTAAAGTGTACAGTCTTCTGATAAATGTTTAATATTAAACTTATCTAAAATTCTAATAAAATAAAACATACACGGACAACATCTACATGAAGTAGTTCAAGTAATTTTTGCCATGGCTCTAAGAAACAGTTTATATTGTGTTTGCTATCACAGAGCCCTGTTTAATAAAAAAACGGAGTTGGAGTCACATAAATCAAAAAATGAGAGTCAGTGTTACAAAAATAAAAGATTTTCACTCACCAGAAGAAACAGGCCACATTACATTGTGCAGACTGGTCCATCCGTGCAGACCAGATCATGGGCTCCATCTTACAGACATCACTTTAACAGAAAGGTATTCTAATTTTGAAGTTTACAGTCCCAAGTTTTGTATGCTTCCCAGGAATGGAATTGTAACAGAAACTAAACACTATAGCTACAGAAGGAGTCCACAAATATTCATGCTTTAAGTGACCTTCCTTTTTATGTTTTAAGGCTTATCCACTTATTCTTCTAAAAACCCACTAAAAATTACATTTATGGGTAAGAATATAACTAATTAAATAAATATGATTTAATATATATTGCACAATATTCATTAGAAAGAGCTCTTAGTAAGCTGAAGTTCATCTTTTCCTAAATCCTTCCCTATTCCTATCAGGAGAGAGAAACATAGTGTGTTAACCATGTAGCTTAACAAAAGAATTTGAATTCTGAATCAGAGAAGGCCCTGAGCCAAACTCCAAAGAATAAAAGGTAATATCTAGTCACACTTTCTGTCTTATGATCTCCCTCTTCTATTCTGGAAAAAACAAGCAGGACTGAAGCTGGTAGTGAAGTGACTTGCCACACTGGTAGAAAAACAGTACTGAGATTAAGAGTCCCAGATTCCCACTCAAGCATCATCTGCAGTGAGTTACATTCCTTGCTCACTTCTATAGACTTTGTTCAACTTAGGGAAGACCTGTAACTGAATTCTCTTAGTTAAATGATGTCAAATAATTCTCAACCAGGAATGTATGACCAGTATGATGATATGGACCACTCTGAATGATTAAAAACATGAGAAAATTTGAACTGGGACAAAAAGGCCAGCTATGGACAGCATTAAGAATTCACATACTTGCATGCTGCTGTTACAAATCCCACTAAGTCACTGTTTCACTATCCCACTATTGCTAAAGGATTTTATTTGTCAAAATAAGTTTGCAGGAAGGTGCCTCTTTCACATAGATGCTGGCAGCATCAGTGCCCAAGCCAGCCTGTGCGACAAATGGTCCCCATTGCTAGGGACTTCAGAAATGCTCCAGTATTTCAGCTTTTGTTACCACCTTCCCATTAGGAATGTTGTGCATTGCTGCGTACCAGTTAGTCTTCTACATCACCCTTTACTACAAGATTGGCTAGGGTAGAAACAAACACAATTGTTTTTTTGTTTGGTTACAAAATCCAAACTTCATCACATAGTTACAAAGGATAATGGAGACCCTTGGAGACAGAATAAAATCAGGTTTAATGTAGTTATCCCATGGATCAGTAAACGGCCTTTTCCTCTCCACCTCTTTATCTCTCTGACAAGCTGTTCACATGTAATTTGTACAGAGCACCATTTAGTCTTGATGTGCACTCCATCTTCCCAGATTAGTTTAGTCAAATAGCCACCTCATCACCCATATCCAAGCAACTGTTTTACAAGAGATACCCAATGGCCAATCAGCAGAGAAATCCTTAGTGTGCGGTTGAAAAGATCTGCTGAAGCTGCTTCAAAAAGAATGAATTAGCAGACAGCATGTTGGTAAGGTGACCCAAAGCCACACGCAGCAAAATGCATGGGAACATGAGAAGCTACTGGGTTGTACTAGTTGTCCATCAAGCCCAGACAGCATGTGAGCCTAGTCATTATTTGCAGTCCATTTCTTTTGCATTCCCTTAGCACACAAATAGCAACACTGGGGATTTCAGAGCACACCTCCCTGTCTAGTCCTTCTATACCTCTTAATGGACTTGTCCATGAATTTTTCTGGCTCTTGTTTTGAAGACGCTCTTATGGTCAGCCTCCGCAACCTCTTGTGGCAGCAGGTTCTGGAAATTCATTATCCACGGGGTAAAAGGATTGACTGCTTCTTTGCTTTAATTCAGACTCCTATTATTTACTCTGTGTAGCCTTTATTTCTCATAATACGGAATTTGGCAAACAGCAGTTCTGCATTACCTCTGTGTCAGAACTACATTCCACTGTCACCTTTCCCCTCTCTTCTCCAAATCAATTTATTATACAACTCTTGATTAGCCATACTGTCAAAACCACCTGTGTTGTGTGTATTTCATTTAAGCAGAGCATTTTGAGCTTCTTGTAATACAATGTTCTCAGCATCTTTGAGAAGCCTTAATTAAAAAAAAAACAAAAAAACAACCCACACATCAAGGGTAATGTTCATATTTCTCTCCACTTGGAAGCACAAGGGAGAACAGAATGCTTGAGCACTTCTATCATTAAAGATGCTCATAGAAACAATATAATTTATGGTGTGGGATTTGAGACTAGGTAGGTAATCATGAAATTAAGGACTGTACTATAATGTGTATGGAAGGTAAGAAAAAACTTAAATTGTAAGGTCATTTGGAGCCTCTCTCAGTATCAGCACCTCAGTATCAGGAAAGACAGTGAGGATTAAGACAACACTGAGAATGAAAGGCCTGATTGCTCTTGACTCTTAGTGAGATCTGGGAGCCTAGATGTCTCCTTCTCTAGGGAAAAATCCTTCACCATATGATTTCCAGACTTTAAACGTCAATTTAAGTACAATTTAAGCATCATCATAATATTGGTGTAATATAACTTCTTGGTGTGACTTTTTCTTTCAAAATGTATTCTAAAATACAGAAAAAATTTAACAGGCTTTGTGAACATACACCTTCCTATGCCTCATTAAACAATCTGCTGAAGGTATCCCCTTTCCTGTAACCTTAAAAACCTACTTTCATAATCCTCAAACCAACCATAGCAAGGTAACTCACCACATTTTCTCTCTTTTTATCCCTACTATTGTAGTGTATTTTCATAGAAACACTTAGCCTATAGTTACTAGTGAAGTAAGTGCCTCTGAGTGCCACGTCCTATGAAATCTGGGGACTGAGGTCACTGCCTATTTTACTGTCTATGTCTCCATATGTGAGGCTGAGTAAATCAGGCGCATATGCACAGAGCGTTTATTTCAGGCTTTTCCAAGCTCATCTCAGAACAGTTGTTTAAAAATACCTATTTGCAGGGTGAAATGTTTTAAGCCTTATGTTTGACTGAGTACTAGAAAGCAGAGATAACCTTCCAGTTCCAACTCTAGCTCCAGGGACCTGACAGACCCCTTTTTTCCAGCTTTTCCTGACCCATGAAGTCCTGATAAATACAATCAGCTGAGCTTGGCTGGTCCTTTGTCTGGGGTGTCAAAGGAATAATAACACCCTAACTTGGTTACTCTGCCTTTGGCTCCTCTTGAGTCTTGGTTCCCTTCCCATGCTTTGCATTGTAATTCTTTGGCTTTCTGACTGTTGCCTCTGCCCTCCCTCTTGTCTTGCCCTTCAATTTCTTACAACTGTATCTAGTTTCCTGTCCTTTGGCTTGGCTTCTGATCCCAGGTTTTGCCTAGATGCTCACCTTGCATATCTTTACTTTTCTATTACCTGACTTTGACTTGACTTGCTCTATTTCTATGGATGGGGCTCTACACCCAGCTCTAGCTAGATACTGACTAAAGTATTGATTACTTGTTAAAGTCCTCAAAGAAGATAAATTTTGTTCTTACTTTCATCCTTTCTTTTTGCTTCACTAGGAATATCTCTGTGCTTTTAAACTGAGATAGGAATGATCTGTTCTTTGTGTCTGAGAGAAGGATATTTCTCCTTTTTTCAGGATGAAGTTGTATCTCTCAGAGTCAGCTCTCAAATATGAAGTGACAAACATGTGCCCAGCCATTAACCTGTGACCATTGTTTCTGCCAGAAATTGTCTGGCCAACAGAACTCAGCAGCAAGCACCTCGGCAACAGAGAAGTATTAGTATTAATACGTTACCTCACAGGGACTTAGCCAGGAATGGATGCACTGAGGACTTTTTACCCTGACAGAGAGCTGACTTACACAATATTCACAAATTGTGGAACTATTTTTTGATCATATGTTCAAAAATGCCTGCTCCAAGTCTTTGAGAAAACTGTTGGCATGTGAAGCAGGACCTTATGTAATACATCTAAAAATGTTTCTTGCTTTGAGGCAGTAAGAATAAACAAACTCACTGGATCATATTCTACATTTCTCAGCTCCCTGGCAACACCAGTGGTTTCATAAAGTGGCAGTCAAGAGAAATTTTACAACTACCATTTATGAACATATAGTTTATCCTTGTGTATAGCTTATATTCAATTCAGGAATATATTTAAGAAAGAGCTTGAGTGTTTTCCTGCCATGGGATATTTCCAGCCAGGGCCTCTGTGCACATCAGCTCTTTTGCTACGATGAGGATGAAAACTGAGATCATCTGAAAAGTTCACTTTAGTTCTTAATTTTCACATTGCAGTTTTCTGAGGAGCCCAATCCCTATTAAGCTACATGTTTTCTATGCATGGCTTAAGAGTGACCTATTTTTTAACACAATAAAACTATGTCCTCTTGTTTTTCCCTTCGTCAAAGAAAGAAAATACACTTTTTTTTTTCTTTTGTTATAAAGATTTTAAAATCTGGTTTTGTAAGAGGTCAGTTCTACAGTTCTGTGATTCTATGTGCCTTTGCAAGCAGGGCAGGGTTTATGCAGGGCTGAATGTGGGTCAATGTCCCACACCCCACAGAACTGGAGGAAGGGTAAAAGGATCATCCACTAATCATCCCTAAAAATACAAAACCCAGAATTCTCAGGTCATGATGGGCTATCAAATGTGAAAAGATAAGCAGAATAAAAGAGAATAATTTTAATTTGCTTTGTTGTATATGGACCTTTCCTACTTTCACTGAATTTAGAAGAAACATTTCAAAAATGTAAACACCTAACAGGAAAACAAACTTTGCTACATATGCATATGCTCCATATGCATACAGATAGTGATGCTTTGTCAAAGGCAGAAGGAAACCCAAACTTTAGCACTTGGGCCCCATTGTCTTTCAGAACTTGGAAGTTTCATGCTTAAAAAAAATAGCCAATTTCTGAATAAAAAGAATTGGAAAGAGGGAATTACTTGATTTTTGTCTCCCTTTACTGAACATGGGAGGTACTAATCTTCTACTTTTTGTATTTCATGAAAAACAATCTTGAAAACTCACCAAAGATGACTGGAGAATTACAATGTCCTCTATCCATCCAACTCTGTTTTCCACTATGTTGCCATTTTCTTCCACCTTTCTTTCCAATCTGGAAAGAAGGGACCAGTGCTAAGCTTCTTCGGTTCTCCAGTCCTCAGTTAAAATTCATGATGTGGACACCTAAAGGTCACAATGGAGAAGTCTGCCCTGAGTTCTTACTCAAGCATAACTGTTTTTAGCTTTTGATAAATTTGACTAATTTTTGTAACATTTTATGTGTTTTCTTCTAAAATATTTAGAATAGTTTCCTCCATGTAGGATATACAGGATATTGGTATTTACCCACTTACACTGATGATGTTGAAGTGTAGTGCTGTTTGAGGTGGCAGGAACAAAGCCATCACATTGATGGTTTTGTCATATATGAATAATATATCCAATCCAACTTCATTTTGAAATTATCATTACAATAAAACATGATATATAATTTTTATATATTCTAAGTATTTTTTAGCTACATGTGGTATGCAGTTGAGCAAAAAACCCCACCCCTAAATGACATAATGACATTACTGAGGCTAGTTTCTGTGAAAATAGTACTTACAAAGTATAGCACAGTAGTCACTATATATACATTCCTTCTCCCATCACTTAATTACATCACCCTTTAAGACAGACATATAATGTAATTAGAGACTTGAACAGTTCACAGCCAGATCACTTAAAGTAACATTGTTAATGGGCTTTAGAAGTTCTCCCTTTAATATTGTCAGTGTTATAACTTCTAATTACCTTAATAATTAGGCCTGTGTCATTTATGATTGAGGTAACAGTTGCTAACACTAATGGGCATTAGAGGTCTCTCACAAGGCATGTTTTGATGTTCTCATCCAGTTGCTTAGGGCAGGCAAGAGCAATTTGTCCTTGGAAACACAGTGGTTGCTATGTGGTGGCCTGGGCAGAGGCATCCTTACTAACCACTTAAACACTGCCACCACCACTGCTGTTTTCACTGAGGAGTGACTGTACAAAACACACTCACCATGCACTACCCTTGAAATGCAAATGTGGCACCTATGGATGATATCTGTTGAAATCTAATGGCTATTGTTGCTGTTGCTACAAATAACAGCATAAACTGAAATGTCAAACCCGACTGAAATTCAAAGAAATCTATAGGTAACCCTTCCCCATTCCCAACCCTACAAATTAGCAATGGTTAAGGTTTTCAAAGTTTAAGATGAGACATTTGCTTAGATGTGCTTCACTGTGCATGAGTAATACAGAAGAGTAACTACAACTATGTTAAAGACTAAAGGAAAGCAACTGTAACTTGCAGCTGTTTTGTCTAGATATTAGACGAGTACCATCTTTCCAAGAATATTTTTCTAAAGACTTCTGGCATATACTGAAATCAAGTCTTTTATGAAGAGTCAAAGGTTCCTCCGTATTTGGCTGAAACTGGAAGTTCAGAGTTAAAATCCTGTTTGTTGGCCATGCTGCACTTTGAGGCTTAAGAGTGTGTTCACAGGAGAGTAGAGAACTCAGGATTTACTCTACTGTCTTCCATACCTCAAATTCACGAAGATTTGAGGAGACCAAAGAAAAATTTGCAGAACTATCAAACACAGGTAGATAGGAAAAAAAAGAAAAAAGGCAACTTCATTGGACAGACATTCTCCAAACTGGTTTTAAGCATCTAGTTAATCACTAAGGACTGGGAACAGAATGACTTCTCTTATTTACTTACATTTTTGGAACTTTATTACACTGTGTAATATGACAGTGATGGAAAATATTAAATCCCCAGGGATCAGGGGAACATCTATTTCTTAGATTTGTTTGTTTACCAGACATAGATTCAACTGATTTCCTGACTCAGGTTAAATTACACTGATCAGGTAAAAAGCCGACTCTGTGATACAGAGAAGAATGCCCTGGGGAAAAAATAAAAAGATTGATTGATCCTGGTCCCACTAAAAAACCCCAGGAACTTAACATTTATTAGACTGGACATGAAGGACATACTCATATAGATAAGATACACATGGTAAATTAGCCCTTTAAAGTACAACACTGAAATCAATACACTACACAGACGCCACAAAGACACTCCCATTCCTCTTCATCTAAATTAAAATCTAGGTAAAAACCAGAAAAAAACCCAAAAAACAAAAAACCCCACCAAATCCCAAATTCATGTATCTACTTGAGCAACAGGTGTGAGAATTTCCCTCTCTCATCAGGTAAATATATAAAGTATTCATAGTTGAATCAGATTTAATTTGGACAGACTTCCATTATTAGTCTGGCAAGCATCCTTGCTTCTTTTGTGTCCCTTTTCATGAAAACAAAATAATTATAACAGTACTAGCTTTGTCTGCTTTGACCTGAAAAAGTATTAGATATACTCCTTCAGATACAAATACAATCTCATCAAGGAAAGAATTCCCATCAGGAATGATCATATTTCCTGTTGACTACAAAATATAATTCCAGGATTCAAAAATCCCTATATTAAAGTAATCTTGAAGATTTTTATATCAGCCAATGACAAAAGACATGAATGAATATTCACATACATTTATGTGTTCATATACATTGTATGTGCATATTTATGTATGTATAACACACAACTCACACATATTATAGTGACACTAGTGCCAAAAATTTTGCTCACACATTCCTAAAAGTTTTCAGAAAATCTTTACTAGTCATTTGGCTACAACTTATTTAATTTAATTTCAGAGCAGTCATGACAGAAATTCTATAGCTATATTGTTAACTAAAAGACAAAAGCGGTAAGATCTTAGCTCACATGAAACTATGCCAAGATCATTTAAGGAGCCCAAAGGTACTTGTAATGCAACACAAAAAATAACTAATTCAAATTTTCTATGCAATATTTACAAAGGTGTACACATACTGTCATAGAGGAACTCTCTACCAGATTTCCAGGAACACTAAAAACATCAGCTATATATTGGCCTTTCGCTGTGAATTACCATCCCATTAAATGCCTAAGGAACTTCTTACATGTATAACCTATGTCATAACTACATGTATATGAATAAGGGAATGCATGTAACAGTACTTCACCTTAACACATTATGTTTGCATTGCAGAAGAATATTTAGTGCAAGTATTTTTGCTAGAGTCAAGCAAATTAAAGAAAGTTACCTGCTGACTCCAACTTGGCAAAACACAGGCACACAGCATATGGAAGAAAAACAGCCTTTAGTTCTTGTACTAGGAAAACTTTATTCTTCTTTGTGCACTAAAGTCCAGCCATTCCACGCCACAGAAGAGGGCCTAATCTAGGTGGATCCTCCTTTCTTTCATGACTCCCACCGACCCCAAAAGATGCCTTTGTCTAGTATACTCCATGGGCACTCTAAGCTTTTTCTTTTCTGTCTCAGCCTGTGGAGACTCAACACAAAAAAAAGCAGTGTCTTACCTGTGCACACAGGTTTTTCCGGCTGTTGGAATGTATGCTCCACATTGTACCATACAGTTCTGGTGCCCTCAAGTCATCCAGATAGAGGCCTGGCCAGATCATGCAGTGATACCCAGCCAACTGCATGCCTGTCCTTCCTTCCAGTGAAATCAGATTGTGACAGAGATGAGCTACTTACAAGAGCTAAGACAAATTTCTGTAAATACCTGTTTAAAAAACCCAACAACAGTAACATTAATTCCAGTGTCACACTTTGCCATCAGAATTTCATGTGACCTCACATGAAACGTGAGACCGTCTCACCTAGCCCTCAGAGTGAGATACAGCCAGAAGGTGCATCCAGATGGAGAACCAGGGAAACACCTCGAGGTCTCAAATAGGCCAGGTGAAACTGCTTTCCCTGCCTACTCTACTCTCAATCAACAAGCTTCCTCTGCATCTTATTCCTAACCCTGACATACTCATTTCCTCTGGCATCCCAGGTAGAGAAATTAAGAAAACAAATGTAAGATAAATTCCCCCATATTTCAAAATTATATAAAATTCATGTTTTCTATCAGAGGTAGCCAAAGGTTCACTGAATTAGGACCACTTTCAACCACTAAAACTTTTTACATACATGGAAGATAAATGCTTAAAAAATTCTATAAGTGTTTTCCTGGAAAAAACAGTGTTGGTTAAGAGCTTCTCACGAGGAAATATGAGGATATCTGAAACTTCCAATTCTGTTGATCACACTGGAGCTAAGAAAAGTATTTTCAAGCACATCTTTCTAAAAAAGCCCAGCAACATTCCTGTCAATGTTACTCTGTCACTAGAAAGTAAAAGGAGAAAAAAACCCAACCTCACTCTAAGTTCTACCGTTATGTTTTCCAGGCTTCTAAAAAGGCACAAGCAATATGCCCTTCTGATATTAATATAACCAGACTAACAGCTTTAATAGTGTTTAAGGGGAAGCTACTTCATTCCATTGTCCTCATGCATCAAAAAATCATCACTGGAGTTTCAAGAAGGCTGAATATCTGCATGTTTATGAAGAAAGGAGTGATTATTAAGATAAAACCATCCCCTTACTGATCTCAGGCCGCTTTTTCAGATTAAAGAATAAAATTAAATAATACCATAACATTAAAAAACTCAGAGCTTGCTGAGGGTGAGTGAGTTCATGACAGGCATAAACACTAATAACTACATCCACATAGCATATTCCTCACTGACAAATCACTATGCTACAGACGCATGCATATAGATTAACTTAAACATCCTGTTATTTGCTATGAGATTTCTATTTTTCTACTTTCATTGTTCTTCTTGAAAAGGAATGTATTACTTCAACAATAATTTCAACATCCTTGAAGAATACTGGAGAAGTGAATACTGTATACACATGGTTGTGTGTTATGTGAAAATGTTGTAGGAGTCAACTGCAATTCTACAGGTCTGTTTCTTTGCGCAGTGTTTCAGCAGTACATTGCTAAATGAATTCCCATTTCTGCCCCTCTGTATCATATGATTTAGCAAGTGCACTTTTGAAAAAATGAGTAATTGCATTTGAGTCAACCTGCATGCACTGAAGTTAAGCACTGCTTAAGTGTTGCAGGATTAGAGTTTAAGCTTCCAATTATCCCTATTGCAGCTGTGTGAGATATACCCCAATGAATGCATTTGTCATCAGTTTTAATTTGCGTTTTCTCTTTCAGGGGGCTGAAAATGGCAAACATGAGTAGAGGCTGAGTGGTGTTGTTTCTGTTAGGCCTACACACCTAATAAAGCATAATATTTACTCTCATTATTATCATCGATAATTGAGTTAGAGATTCACTGTATGACCCAGTGATCATGCTACCTCCCTTTAGGAAACAGCCTGGATTTTTAAATTCAGTATTGGGTAACTTCATAAAATTGATACATACATATAAATATAAATGAAAAGAAAAAGTGCATAGCAGGTTCAATATGCCATTTGAATGAAATCAGCAATTGCTAGGGAGGTCTTGTGGCTGGTGTTATACAGAAGGTCACAGTACACAATCCTAGGAGTCTCTGCTTAACTCAGAAAATACTGTGAAGAATTTAAGACTGCATGGGAATTGTTATGTTGGCATTTCATTAGTTAATTGCAGAGCATTATTTTTGACCCAGTACCCAACTCATATCCTAGAGCTATGAGTATGCCATATATCCTGTCTGAATTAAAAGAAAGTATATTCTTTTTTTTTCCTTCATAAAGTAAGTCCTACCAAAAATACTTTAAAAAAATTTCAAGACTACATTTTTGTCTACTACTAGATCTTGCTATGGCCTTATGTATAAATCACACTTGAACCAGGGAAAAACAGGTGTCATACTGTAATTTTTGTCATGAGATACACAGATAAGTTAATTAAATCAGAATCTTCCCCATATCAACTTGAAAAATGCACAAATTCTTGCTGCTATATTACTAGTTGAAATTTAGATCTGTGTAAGAAGATGAATTTATTGTCTGATGGCAGTGAAACCAGCAGTACATCCTCAGAGACATCAGACAACTATTAAAAATCACTAATACTTAGCATTCCTGACAGAAAAATAAAAAAGCAACTCCTAAGGCTGTAGGGATCTGACTTTTTTCTTTGCTTAAGGCTGCATTTCACATACCTATTGACATAAACCCTTGAGTGAGCTCTCTGCTAACCAGGTAGGGTCATGCAATTGAATGGCCACATGAATGCAGAGATATAACGATGTTTGGTGCATGCCTGGTTGTCCTCCAGGGTGGAGTCTGGACACGGTCAGCATGCAGATGATATCCAAGAACCTGAGAACACTTCAGAATCTGATAACAAAGGCATGGCCTAATTCACTCTAAGTTTTAATGCCCCTTCCTTGTCCCACTTTCCTCTAAGCAGGATTCAGATTTGGTGTCAGTAGGAAATCACAGGAAAATTCCTCAGACTTTTTGGGTTTCTTCTTCACAATGACCAGGGATAGCTACTAAAGCAAATGTCAGTGAGAACGCTATTTTAGTTCCTCATGCTACAGATCACAGAATCATAGCGTCACAGAATGCTTTGGGTTGGAACAGACCTAAAGATCACCTCATTCCCAACACCCCTGCTGCGGGCAGGGACACCTTTCACTAGATCAGATTGCTCCAAGACCCCTCCATCCTGGCCTGGAACACTTCCAGGGATGTGGCATCCACAGCTTCTCTGGGCAACCTGTTCCAGCGACTCACCACCCTCACAGTAAAGAATTTCTTCCTAATATCTTATGTAAACTACTCTCTTTCAGTTTTAATGCATTCCCCCTTGTCCTGTCACTACAAGCTCTATCTTTCTTGCAGGCTCCCTTCAGGTACTGCAAGGCCACAATTAGGTCACTCCTGAGCCATGTCTTTTCCAGGGTGAACAATCCCAAATATCTCAGCCTTTCCTCCATCCCATGAGCTCCATCCCTCTAATCATCTTGGTGTCCCTCCTCTGGACTCGCTCCAACACCTTTTGATGTGTCAAAAGAACCTGAGGGATGGTAAGTCCAACACGTTGCCTCCTTAGATAAGCATCAGATGCTTCAGTGATTAAGTTTCCTGGTGTTGTTGGCTCACATGAAGATGATAGAGTTATGATGATACAGTAGAATGTAACATGGTTGCGAATCAAGCTATGAAATTTGGATTTCTGTTTCTTTCCTCTTGTTTTCTATGCACAAGGCATAGTGTTTTCTCATCTTTATCCTATCCTTTCCCTATCCTATCAGCTCTCAATCATACTATTTTCTATTGCCCAACCATTTTCCAAAACATCCTTTGTGTCCGTTTTTTGCTTTCCCTGTGTCCCTTCCCATCTCTGTGTATTTTTCTTCTTCTCACTGACTTTATTCCTGCAAAACTCTACATTTGTGCCATATCCATTCCTCTGTTCTGCACTGCCCTACATACATACATCCCTACACATCATGTTGATCAGTATTCTTACCAAACTTTTATCTGTAGCTTCCAATCTTTTATCTGTAATCTGATTTTCATTAATCAATATTTTTTTAAAAAATGGCCACAATATTGGTTAACAACATGAGGCATCTGAAACTATAATTATTACTGTAAAAAGCACTGAAAATATGCCACAGAAAATTCTTTATTACCTTATTTTGAAAAATGTCAGTGTGTCCCATTTTTTCATTATAAAAATGCTCCAGTCACAGGTGCGACAAAATTGTTGTATTTGTCACTGCAAGTTTTAAAACGTTTGTAATAAAAATAGAATTTTAATTGCAAACTTTGGAAAATTGTAAATTTGGGGCATTTTGACCAATAGTAATACAGAGACTCTTAAACATGTTTGTGTTATGTTAAAAACAATTTGTTAGTCTCAGAACAGGCTGATGAAACAGATAGTGTTTTAGTGGTGGGAATCTGAGAAATTTGACACTTTCCAAAGTGAGACCTGCAGGTTCACAGGTCATTGGGCAGAGACTGCCCCTTTTCAGAAGATGCATTCTACTATACATTGTACGGTATATAGCAGACACTAAATTATTTTCAGGAACAGGATTTTGTTTCTATGCATAGGCACATTTATACCAACGAAAACCTATTTACTTTAATGAAGTATATTTTGTTTGGGGAACTGGTTTATAAACACTGGCTAACATAAGAAGCACTGCACGGAGATAGCTTTGCAACAGAATTCACCAGAACACCCATCCCAAGAAGACCCATTCAAGTGTTGGTAAGATTTCTAAACAAACCAGCACATTTCAGAACTCCAGTCCAGGTTAAACACAAAATAAATATCAGAGATGGGAATAAAATCCAACTCTTCTTGCTTTTAGTGGCATTACTCATGGTGTACTGCTACTGCAGCTCTCCATGCTAAGAAATAAACTCACCGTGTATCCTCTTATATTCAGTCTCAGCAACTGAATCCAGAACTCAGTTGCTGGAAAGTGAAAATACAGTCTTAAACCTCCTGTTTGTTTTCCGTACAGCACACAGGAAATCAGTGGGGAAGAGAAGTGTTCATCGTCAGCCCCCATAATGTTCTGCAAGTATAAAAAAATGTGGCAGAGAACAGGAAAAAATTGAATATATTTAAATACTGAAGAGAGGGAGCAGAGAAAATGCACATAATGTAACTGATGACCTCCATCAACATAGATTTTCAGGTTGCTGCTGCTGCTGCTGCATTGGGCAAGAAAAAAGTCTATCTGTAGGAGGTCAAATCCACTAAACTTTAACCCGCAGAAGGCTTGTAAGAATATTAATGGCACAGTCCATCCCAACAAAAATATTGCAGAGAAGCTAATAATTAGAAAAGGATCTTGAAAGGGAAAAAAACCAAAAAGAAACATTATTGTGCATTCTTTAATTTGAGCATCGGCTGACGCATAATGGAAACCAAAGTCAAGTAAGTGTTAACAGTAATTTTACAAAATTTCATCCTTTTTAAAGCAAGTTTTCATGTTTTCTCTGCCCATTGTAAAGTGCATGAATGTCAAAAGTGCCTGAAGGCAAAGGCATTTCATATTATGGATCTAACCAAATAACTCCTTCACTACTAGAAATGGATCTAATAGAAAACTTTATAAAACCTCTGTGACGCCGTATATCAATTCAGTGCCATGATATGGCAGAGAAGGCCAAGTCTGCCTTTCTTATAAGCCAGGTGAGGCCTTTCTTATGAAATCAGTTTATATAAATTTGTAAAGTAATGGACTGCTGGGTTACAAAATGCACACTCTAAAGCCGTATGAGATCTTGACTATATTTCAAGCTGGTGATGAGGGGATTCAGTTCTGCTGCACTGCAACTTCTCACAGTACCTTTTCATAAAGCCACTGGTAATTTTAAATGTCAAAAAGGTGCACCCTCTTTGGAAGGAAGGGTGGGAGAAACAGGGTCTACATGAAAAACCTCTATTAACATCAGCAGAGTTAGTCCTACCTGACTGTCCTAGGACATTGCAAGAAGGATGGAAGAGTATTACAGAAAGGCTTATCTAACTTGATTGGAGGAGAGACAAAAAGGAAGCTTTACCTTTTCTCTAATTAGCTTCTGGAAATATGGACAAGCAACAAAATGCTGATTCCTGACACATGAGCACAGTGCTTGTGCAGTCATTTGGCCAAAAGGTTTCCGTAGTGAGTAACCCCTTGTTTTCCATCTTCTAGCAGACACTTCCACTATCTCAATACCACCGGTAGTTCAGTAAGGAGCCTGTATTATTTCTCATTTAACAATGTGCACTTAAATGGCCACAAATAAGAAGGGCTATTACATTCTATTACATTTGGTGAAAAAAAAAAAAAAAATGTCCAAGGGGGGTAGAATGTGAACTAAACTGAATATGCAGATACAACTTTTAAATGCAGAAATTTAATTATCCTAATTGTAATGCTGCCACCTATAACCTGTGTTCACTCCTTTAGGATTGTATCAACTTTTTTCTCTCCATTCAGTTGTTTTGTAAGCTCCACAGTGCACCAATTTTTTGTAGCTTAAAAGGCAGGCCATCATCAGACCATAATAGTTGGCTCCATACTCAGGCCTTACACACGTACTATTGTACAAGTAAATTAGTTTAATTAGGTATTACTATAATCACTATAGCACTTTTTCAGTAAACAGAAAATTAAAAATCTGTTATTGTTGCATTTTTAATTTTAGTGTGTAATGTATCTATTTGAACAGTGACACTAACAACATTCCAGGAGCTTATCATTTGAGCATTATGGCTAAGGAATCTGGCTGGGAGAGCTCTGGTCCTATTTGTGTTTGTTTCTACCAACTACACACACTCACAGTGCATACTTTTTGAGTGCCACGGCAGTATTGAAACATGGAGGGGGGGAGGAAATGGTACTTGCTAATTTAGCAAGCAACATTATTTTCTGTCTGAGCAACAAAATTTTGCATTTTAGGAATTCCAGAGAAACAGCTGGCATTACTGAGACAAGAATCTGGATTGAAAGCCAAACAGTAAATCCATCCAGGAGGAGAGCACACTGGTCCAATTGCCCTGTAAAGATGGTGTGTGTCATCTGCCAGCAACAGATATTGGAAGACATCCTGCCACTCTGTGTCCTGTGTGATTGGTAACACGTAAGAACTGGGTCCATGAAGCTGGTTTTATCTTTTCCCCAAAAAATGCTCTGATACAAATGCATCTTCAGTTTACAGCCTGAAGCAGCCCTTTGAGAACCTCTCCACAGTAAAGATCACAAACATTTCTTTTGTAGATTTTCTCTGCATTTTACAAAGACTAGTCTTAAAAAGAAAAAAATATATGAAACAGAGCTAGACTTTTCTTCATTGTCAGTAAGGGGGTACAAGTACTACCTCAGTTTTTCAGTTATTCTATAAATAATGTCTCACTGCATTTTCTTTAGGAGTATATAAAACTGCCTAGCTTTCATATCTTAATGTACATTCAGTACACAGTACATTCTGCTAAGAGATCAAGGCAAGTTCATGACCCTATCTTCAAATTCTCTAAAGCCTTAGGAAAATGACTGCTACAAATATTTGGGGGTTAGAAGTGCACACAGAAATTACCAGTAACATTTCCCCTTTGATTGCCATCATTCTTAATAACAAACACTGTCAGGGTAGAAAGAGAGCAAGATGACACGATACCATATAAAATGACACTACCTAAAACATACCTGCAAATGAAAGCCTTGAGAGAATGCTATCTTTTTAATAGGAAATATAGCTCACTTGAATGAATATGCAATATCTCTCAGGGTTTGAATTAAATACTGACCTTAATAATTATCCTAATTACATCTGTTGTGATTCTACCTTTGAGTCTACATGAAACAAACATCTAACAATTAGTTACACTTTTGTTTAATCAACTGGTTTTGAATAAACAGCTGTTAGTATTTCTTTTAACAAACTTGTTCTTTTAGAAAGACCAAAGACAAAATTGTTTGTTTCGATTTAGCATCCAACATGTCATTTAGTTTGGACTAACATATTTATTTGGATTTTTTGCCCAGCAACCAAAGTCCTCTATCTGGCCACAAAAGAAACACAACAAAAGCTACAGCAGAAGGTGGAACACATTATTTGGTAACACTTCTCAAACACAGCCTGGACAAACCACCTCTGAGGGTAAAAACATACATCACATTTCAGCTTCCAAGCCCAATTTAGTCTTCAGTCTCTCAACTGAGCTTGTCAATTAGGGTGTCAATTAGGCCTTGATCCAGCAGAGCACCGAAGCATGTGTGTAATCTGAGCATATGAATAACCTTGCTGCTCACTGCAAATCAGAATGATAGTGATGGAGGACAAATGAACAGGACCACCAGTTCATTCTCACATACAGCAATTACACCACACTTTGAGATATTTTCTTGATGAAGCAACATACTGGAAAATTGTGGCATTTGTCATCTCTGCTCCTTTTGGAGCCAGTATAAGCCAGGGTTGCTGTTCACCTTTCTTTGTTGGTTGGCAAAAAGAAAGTAGATATTTGCTTCTCTAAAACTACATGAGAAATCAACTCCTTCCAAAACACACCTGATTTAAAGTAGCATCTTTCTTTATAAAGCTGTACAATAATAAAATTGTTTCTTATTTATAGTGCAAATAGAAGATTTTCAATATTTGACTTTTTAGCAGACTTGGCACTGGTGAGGCTGCTGCTCCTAGTTATATAACTAGAATTGAGTCACAGTTTTGTGCCTGAGTTTGTCTGTACCTAACACAGAGAGCATGATCCCTCTCTTTTTCCAAAGCACTGAGGTCTCCTGATAATAGAAGCATTCCTCCAGAATAACTTTCTGCTGTTGTTCTTAGACATATTTACGGTGGCTCCTGAGACAAACAGTAGCCATTGCAAACTGATGCACATTCCTCTCCATGAAAGTAAAAAGTGTAGCTACATAATGAGATTCCCCAGACAATCACAAAGGACTGCACAATGATGTTCCTGCAGAAGTACTGCTGGAGACAGGGCCGGGAACGCCAAACTCAGGAGTCTAGTGGGCTGTGGCAATAGTTTTACTCTCTGGATACTCCCTTGGTAACTAGATGAGTAATACAGAAATGTCACCTTTAAGAACTTTCACCTGACCTCTTCAAAGCTTATTCCCATACTGGTTTAAAATACCACAAATGTTTGAAATAAACGCCAACACGGAGCTTGCTAATGACAGAGGCCAGCAAGCCTTGGCAGCATGCTTTCAATGCTAGGCTAGTGCAAATAAAAATACTGTGATAGCACCAACACACATTTTCCTCCTCGAGTCTGATGTTAGCCTGAGAGACCAACTCCCTGAAAAATTCTTTTATCTTAACTGTAGAGAAAGTGACACAATAAGGAATACAAAACTAGGTTCAGGGGTTTGCCACACTCAGTTACAAAATGCTTCCATGCTGGGTGATGCTGCTCAGAAAGGAAAGGGATCCAGCAAGAACCTAATCTTGCTACCCTTGGAGCATGCAGCAAAACTTATGCAGAAACAGAATGAAACCTAAATTTGATGCCTATGTTAAAACTGATGGACTACTTTCTATAGCCTGTCAAGTCAGTGATAGGTTGTTTGTACCTTTGATTGTTACAGTGAAATTACCAGATCAGAATTCTGAATCCTTATAATAAATGAACTTTTAAAAATGTAACACTTGCTTCTCAAACACTGTGTCATATGTTTTGTCAGGCTAGTGTAACACAAAAGGTTGTGATGTATACATTAAGATTTAAATGCACTCTCTTTGGAAGTGACATGAAATGTGCAGCCTTTCCATCGTTTTTTACACAAGAAAACGAACTCATTATTTCTGTCTCAAGATTCAACCTCAGAAGTATCTCAATATCAATGTTTTTTGCCTTCTGAAAACTGCTGATCCTAAAATGTTTTTGCAGTTTTCTGCTGAGGGAAAAATAGAGTTTTAAAAATCCTCACTGGCACTGGCAAAAACTCTTCTGTCCAATGTATTGGTATGTTTACTTATCTACAGATGTCCACAGCTCACCCAAACATCCTCTCTCCGTTGAACAAAACATCTTCTCCTGATTTCTGGGTTTAGGCAGAAGAAAATACATGGTGGAAGGTGCACACAATCCATCACAGGAGAAACCCACTGAGCCAGAAACAATTCTAAAATGTGTACAGGGCTACAACAGTTAAATCTCAAGGCTGCTGAGAAATTGCTTGGATGCTATGAGCAGAAAGTGTGGTTCCAAAGTATAATCCTAGTGATACACTATGTTCTTTGCAAAAGGTTGTGAGGCCTTGGCCTAATAAGCATAATCTCATTACACTGCAAATAAAAGTTTCCTATTTATCTCCAGATTTCAAATGAATCTAATAAGGCTTATGATACAGTCACCCAATACCCTAATCATATTTCTGCCTATCTAAAAGCAATCAGTAATTGTGTTATAGCAGAACGTGCTGACAATACCTCTGACACAGAAAGGAGAATGAGAGCCCAGCTGTACTAATTAAATTAAATGCTAGGCTGATGGAATACATTTGCTGAAGCTTGGAGAGTATGGGTGCAGAATTAATAAGCATTACAGCTTAGAGCAGGAGATGATATCATAATGGATGCAAGGTTTTGATGTGGAGAGCCTCATTCAGATTCAATGTACCATAATGTACGGATGTGACAGCTGCTTAGAGAGGTGCAGAACCTTGAACAAAGTGCACAGGAACTTTCTCTCCCCCCTCCTTCTTTTTTTTTCCCCATCCGTCTCTCCTCCCCTCATTTTTTTTTATTTTTTTTTGTTTGTTTTTTTGTTACTCGCTTAGGAATTGTATTTTAATATCATCCATCAGCTCAAAAAATACTCTGTTGGGGCCGCAGTTTACTGTTTATTGTGATGGTACCAGTTTGCACTGCCGCTTTTCTTCCCACCTTCTCCTGTCTGCCGCTTTAAACTTACCAGCCATGTAAATTAGAGAAAAGCCCATGGAAAAACAGTCTATAATGCAGTATATATATATATATACATATATGGCTAATAATAATTTTGCCTCTATTTCTTATTATTTTTTAATGCCAGAAATCCCGAGTGAGGGGGGAACTCCTGCAAGAGAGACGAAGAACCAAAGCCACACCACCTCGGTCACTGAGGCCAAGCTGCTGCTGGAAGCGCTCGGAGGGCTGGGAATGGGCAGGAGCCTTTGGGAAGGAAGGAAGGAAGGAAGGACGCGGGCCGGGTGTCCCGGTGCGGGCTCTGCCGGCCCCGCCGCCCTGCCCGGCCGTGCCAGCGCAGCACAATCACCCGATCATAAATGGCTGGGGCGCCGCCGGCCGGGGCTCATTACCATGAGAATTTTGACAGGATATTAGATTTACTAATCCTGAACTTTCCGGGCTGACCCCTCACTCGCCAGCAGACAATGCCGGTGTCTGCGGGCCAGGCCCCTCCGTGTGTTCCCCGCGCGCCTCCGCCACACGCACAGCCCTCAGAGGGGCACCCGCCCCCGGCCCGCGGGCTCCTCCGGCCGCCCCTCCGGCCCCCCCCCCCNCTCCGGCCGCCCCGCCGCGCTCCCGCCACCGCGGGCCGTGTCCTGTGCCAGGCCCGGTTCCCACTGGGAAGGCGATCCCCCTGCGGAGCGCCCACCCCAGCCCGGCCCGGCCCGGCCCCGCTGCAGGGGCTGCCGCGCCCGTCCCGCCGCCGGCCCCTTCCCCCCCAAACCGGCCCCTCCTGAAAACACAGCGCCTATTCGGTTGCTGAAAACAGCAGATTTCCACTGATACTATACAGATAGAGCTGACCATTAAATCGCAATTTTACATCCCCAGGCAGCAGTGGCTGCTGACAACCTCTAAAGCTTGTAATCCCATTTAACCCCCTCCTGTCATGAGCAGGCCCACCCTTTTGGAATAATG